>WFMF01000458.1:0-138713 GCA_011033025.1 Beroe forskalii
TGGCACCAATAGTGATTGCTGAAATGGCACCAATGGTGCACCCTATCTCCATTGGTATCATTGGCGATCACCATTGGTACCATTGGTGATCGCCATTGGATGCCAATGGTACCATTTAAATGGTGCCAATGGCGCCATTAAGAAGCGATACTAAAGTCGAGATCACCATTACAGGGTAGAAGCACCAATGGCACCAATAGTGCCATTGGCGACAATGATGCCATTGGTGCCAATGGCGCCAATGGTACCATTAAAATGGCACCAATGGTGCCATTGGCATCATTAACACCATTGGTGCCATTGACACCAATGGTAGCAATGGTGCCATTTTAATGGTACCATTGGCACCGTTGGCACCATTGGCACCAATGAAACATTTGGCACCATTTGCGCCATTGGAATTATTGGTACCAATGGTGACATTGGCGCCACTGGCACCATTAAAATGGCACCAGTGGTGCCATTGGCGCCAATGGTAAAATAATTGCGATGAGAATAGCAATGATTCCAATGGCACCAATGGTGCCATTAAAATGGCACCATTGGTGCCATTTAGATGGTACGATTGGTGCCATTTAGATGGCACCGTTAGTGGGACATTGACCATTTGAATTATTGGCGTCAATGGCACCAATGGTGCCATTTGCGATAATGATGCCAATGGTGTCATTGGCACCAATGGAACATTTGAAAACATTGGAAGTATTGGTTGCAATGGAAAAAGGCCTTATCACTGTTGTCCAATGTTGTCAAATGTTCCGTTGGTGCCAATGGCACCATTGTTACCATTGACGCCAATAATTCAAATTGTCAATGGTCCCACTAATGGTGCCATCTAGATGGCACCAATGGTGCCATTTAAATGGCACCATTGGTGCCATTGGAATCATTGCTATCGTCATCGCAATTATTTTACTGTTGGCGCCAATGGCACCATTGGTGCCATTTAAATGGTGCCAGTGGCGCCAATGGTAGCAATAGAGCCAATGGCACCATTTATGCAATTTAAATGGTGCCAGTGGCGCCAACGGCACAATTGGTACCAATAATTCCAATGGCGCCAATGGTGCCAAATTTTCCATTGGTGCCAATGGCATGGTGCCAACGGTACCAATGGTACCAATAAAATGGCACCATTGCTACCATTGGTGTCAATGGCGCCATTGGTGCTAATGGTGCCAATGGCATTACCACATGTTACGTGTCCCTGTTTGTTCGCGCTTGCGCGCGCTTTTCGTAGAAAAGCGCAAAATAAGGCTCCGTAACATGGAGTAACAATGGCACCATTGGCGCCATTTTAATGGTACCATTGGCGCCATTGGCACCAATGGCATCATTGGTGCCATTGGTGCTTCTACCCTGTAATGGTGATCTCGACTTTAGTATCGCTTGTTAATGGCGCCATTGGCACCATTTAAATGGTACCATTGGCATCCAATGGCGATCGCCAATTGTACCAATGGTGATCGCCAATGGTACCAATGGAGATAGGGTGCACCATTGGTGCCATTTCAGCAATCACTATTGGTGCCAATGGAGATCCATTGGTTCCATTTAGTGGCACCAATGGCGCCATTGGTGATGTGTGCTACTCTGTATGACACTTTCGCCCTCTATTACCAATGCTTTAAATTTAATACCATGTTTTTAGAAAGTAAAATTAATTGCAATTGCAATTTGCATTTGTGCAGTCATTCACGTGGTGAAAAAGTGGCCAGACGCACGGTAATCGGGTAATACATTCAAATGCGCCGAGTTTAGTATTAAACTTAACTCGTATGCCCTTGTTCGCTGCGCGCTTCATCAGGGACTGGGAAGCGCGCGGCGGCGTAGGGAAACGCGTACACTCACCTGTACCTTTGCCCTAACCAGGACCCTGGTTACGCGCACAGAGTGCGCGGCGCGGCAAGCGCTAAACCAACACCCCTGGTTAGGGGAACCTGTACCTATATGCGGGCTTAGGAAACCTATACGGCGCTATAGCTAAGCATGCGCTACGCGGCATACGGGCTTGAGGATTCCTAAGCCCGCATGATTCACTTAACCAGGTGCTTACCCCGAGCGGCGCGGCGCACGTGGGCTAGTCTCCCATGTAAACGGGAGCCTTCATTATCTATGACAATGACGTCAAGCTCAGAAAAATATAATTAACTTTAAGCCTAAGCGCATCTAGCGCTTCAAGCATTAAGGTTTGGGTCGGGCCGGGTTTTGGTTAGGGTCAGGTTTACTTTTGTTAGGTTTAGGGTAAGGATCAAAGTTAGGGTTTTAGGGCAATGGTAAGGTTTATGATAAAAAAATTGACGTTTAGATCCGTGACGTCGCTCAGTGCAGAGCCGTTTACATGGGATTGGGAGACATACCCGCACGTGCACGCCGCGCGCAAAAGGAAAAAAGAGGGCTCTGGTTAGAGTTTAGGGTAAGACCTGGATGGATTTCTTTTATCTCTAGCACACAACTCTTTGCTTTAACCAGCGCCCTAATCTGCGCGCGTGGCGCGCTGTCGTTCCTTATTTAGCCGTTATATATAGGCCGCGCGCGCGCACGTAAGCAACTGGTTTCCCAATAAGATATTGATCAACTTGAAGAATTCAGGATACGTTTCTTCTATTTTGCAGGTTTTTATTCTTTCAGGTTGTTCTTTCTATTCATACTATAATCTAAATCTTGGCTGTATAATTTATACAGATAAAGTTGAAATTTTCCATTAAATTATTATGTTTATCAGTAAATGTTAATTTATTACATTGTATTATGTATTTTTCAATGTTAATGTCTATATAATATGGGCTGGAAGATCCAGCATGCATAATGTTTATTGAATCATGGACACTGTTTCGTGAAATGAGTGTTGATGTCAAATCAAAATTTTTTATCTCCATCTTTATCTTTAATGAGGAGCTGGAAATAATCTGGTGTAATCAAATCTAACACAGTGGCACATTGACTTGCAACTGTGTTGTGGGGTTGAATGCATTTGATGTTCATCTGACACCCCTAACCAAAAATTCAGTGTTTTAGTTTCGCTGTTTCAGAAGCTTCAAGTTCATCATATTCAAAGATTTTGAATGGATTGTATCTGACTCCAATATGAATTTTCCTTTGGAACAATTACTGTGGCATTTGGAACTGCAACATGTGCTGCCTTTTCATGCACAGGGTTATTGTGCATGGCTCACTTTCTGTCATTAAAGGTCATAGACAATTATGCAATGCATGTAAAAGCTGTGCATGTAGCGGTTAGACATACCACAGTTAGAGTTCTTATTCAGAATTCCCCCACCTGGTCTCTTGAAGCAGCTTTGATGAAGTATTCTAATGCAGTGATAACATTTTATGTTTTTGATTACTTCAGGAAGTCTATGTCCAAGGAGATCCTGAGGACGATAGGTTTTATATTATTCAGATAATGTAACCTGTCGAAACTAGTAGATTTTTGCGGTGTGAACTGACTTGACTCTTTGTGTTTCACTCGACTACAGTGTAATACTTGCATATCATCAGCAGTGATAACATTTATAAGCATTTTGATGGTTGACCAATGCTAATGGATTTAATACAATACTGCATTTTTGTCATATGTTTTGATTGAATTATATCTAGGTTCTAGTAGACCTGGGTATGCAGCAACAATTGAATGAAATTGACCAACCCAATTTGTTGGCAAGTGACAACGGTTACTGATCACTGTACTGTCTCTGCTAAGAACTATGTGCTTTGTTAACCCTGCTCATTTCCTAGTCCCAGAAAGGATGATTCAATTCAATTCAATTATAAATTTTTACAGCACATATTTGGAATATATTCTCCCCCACTACCGTCGGTTGTATAATGATGCATCTGTGGTGTGCTGAGGGCAGGCACCAAGATATCTAACATAATCACACTAACTTAATGAACAGACCTGACTATGATACTGTAGTGAGTTCTAGTGCCAGTCTGCCGAGGGCCTATTCCATGGGTGAAAAAATCTTGTGACTCATCATTCTGAAGAGAGTCCTTTGGAAGCACGAGATTGAAGAGGGATAGTCAGTACTTTGAGTGCAGTGCTTGGGGTTAAGTTAATGGTAGATCAAGCTCCTATGGATAAAGTAAATATACTAGATTCAAGGTGAATGGAATTTTTGTTTTCAGAGTGGGTGGGACCCTTGATATTGGTTCCAATGCTGTTGAATCATAGGTAGTACAATGACTTGCAAAGTTTGAAGAGTTCTTTAGGGGGTGTCACTGTCCCAATTGTCCCAAATGTCCCAAACTCTTGAAAATTGGATTGGGTCAGGAACAAATGGGACAGAGTAAAACTAAATGGGACAAATGGTTTAAAAAAGGGAATTGGGACAGGGGCAAGTTGAACAAATGAGATTCAAAAAATGAATTGGATAGGGAAATTTGGTGCAAGTGGGACAATTGGGACCAAAGTGGCAGAGACAAATTATGGAACTCATATGGTTGTGTTTGTGAGCAGCAGTTTAGCATTTTCACCTCACAACCTATGACTCTATGATATGATAAAGAACATGGCGGTTTTAATTGAATTGAATTGAATTGAATTGAATTGAATTGAATTGAATTGGATTGAATTGAATTGAATTGAATTGAATTGAATTGAATTGAATTGAATTGAATTGAATGCAGTGTAGTGACATAGCAGAAGTTGTTACAATGCAACTGCCACATTCTTTTTCCTATCATTGGTTTTGAGATTAAGAATGCTTAACCACTGCAAACAAACACAACCAAACATACGTATAGTAGGTAGTATGGATACAAATTTCAGGCAAAATAGTCAAAATTCATTTGAATGAAAAAAGAAACTTGGATAGATTTAAAAATTACTAAATTATTACTGATTGTTCCACTCAATAAGTCGTCCAAAATTCTGGACTACTCTTTTGTTATGTACAATGACACAGTTGATTAAGTTTAGGATGGGTAAGAAAGGTAAGAAGGGCAAGAAGGGCAGTGGAGGAGGGGATGATGATGAGAATCCCTCTGTTGGTGATGCTGTGATGAAATCATCAGAACCACTGTCTGTTGCAGAGTCTATATTGTCATTTCAGTAAGTTACACATGGAAATCAGTGGGTTTACTTTTATACTTTTTTTCATAGATTTTTCTCAGTATTACCTACTCTGCCTAATCATTTATCGAGATTTTTTCCTATTCATCACAAGATTTCACATCCTTATCTTTGTTCCTCACCATAATATCAGAAAGTTTTGTAGTTCCTGAATATAGATGTTTTATCTATCTCCAAATTGTCAGTAGTTAGAATAGTAACCAATATTCACTAAAACTAGCATAGTGTGTAGATGGATTTCATTATTGAAATTCCTGAATTTCAATACATAATCAATCACATAGAAAAATCTTTATCATGTTCGATACCTAATTTAAATGAGATTGTATAACATTCATTCTAATGCTCTACTGTAAATGACTAAAGCAGTATAATATCTCAGGATTGAGGTGAAAACCAAGACAATCCAAGCTTTCAAAGAAGAAATTATCCAACTCAAAGTCGAAAATGAAACCTGTAAAGAGACTGTAAGTTTGGTATACAATTAGAAGGCACTGTATTTTGTAGGTAACTCAGAAAATGTAAATAACAGATTACAGAATTATGCGTTTAGTTCAGATTTTTTTGACAAAATGGATTAAGATAAGTCTTTACAGAATAAAACTTTTGTTTAATTCTGAAAACTTTTGTTTTATTCTGAAAAACTTCTGGGGAACAAAATAGGCAAGGACCAAGCATAAAGCAACACAGTTGTCAGTTGCTGACTTTACTCACTTTATTCTCTTATTGCAATGTGAGAATGTGTATGCCTTTAACAGTGGATTGTCTCATTAATAATTTGTAGTAGGTACACCTACCTATCACTATCATTGACACTACCTCACCTCGCCATGTGACACCCTTATATATGGTGGCCCTGTTAACACTTAAACAGTTTTCATGATTGACTACCTATTGACTAAGTGTTCCTTCAGCCATAGCTGCCAATTTTCCCTTCTTAGCCCTCATTTTAGCCCTGCTCTGCAGAGCATGCCCTGCTTTTGCAGGGCAATTCCAGAAAGGTACCTAAATTGAATGATTTTGCCAAAATTGGTTTTAAGAGGCAAAAAGCAAATTAGATTGACTGATTGAAAAAGGTACCTATATCACACCCGCAAAATTGAGGTTTTCAAAAAGGTTCCTATATGGCGCTCGAGTAAATTAAGACTTTTGATTATGGAAAAGAACCTATGTCATTTAAAATTACAAAAAAGATACCCATATTTGCCCTTCTTTTGCCTCGAAATCATGCCCTGCATCGAGTTCTCTGAGATTTGGCAGCTATGCCATCAGCCTAACCAAGATGCTCCATTATTGCCTGATTACTAATTCTTACTTGACCTTTTCAGACACTCAAACTCCAATCAGAACAACTCTCATATGTTAAGCAGTCGATGAAGTCGGCTAAGGACTTCGATGTTGACTACCAGAACACTCTCACTGAGTTGCAGAACAAGTTGGAGGAAGCACTCAGAGAGAAGCAGAGCACAGCTGTTTCCTTACAGAAGGAGGAAGATGGTAAGAACTAGTGTAAGGTTCCCTCTCCTCTATACTTTTCTTTCATGATGCTCATTCTGATGTTTATTCGTATATTTGTTGGGAATCAAACATTAATATAGGAAACCATGTTAAGGATAGGAAATCATGATTCATAATAAAAAATTCAAGATACCATATTTTTAATCTTAGTAAATTTTGACTCATCAGGTATTTAACTTTATAGTTGGAAATTTCATGTCGAACTTAGACGTATGTTCATGTTATTGTACTTATCATTTTCCTCATGCCTGATGCTTAGTAATTCATCACTGTAGCACCTTGTATCATAGCTTGCAATGTACTCGACACAATAATACACCTACACGAGTTAATTCATTTACTGAACTACTGTTAATGCGCGACTGTTTCATTACTTCAATATTAATCAGTTCTTATTAAACTCTGGTGTCCATTCGATGAAACGTACATTACCATGTAGCAGCCTTCTTTAGTAGTTACTTGTCAGTTCGACATTACTCCAAAACTCTTACGTTGTGAAACCTGCTCATGAACTGGGCTGCACTGGGTTGAGTGGACCTGTTCAAGTAGCCTCTTATTCGTGAAATGTCTGCTTCGAGTATCGGGGAAAGCCTCACTCACGAAGGCGGTAAACGTGTCAAGCTTACCTGGCAGTCCACCTTTTCCCATCCTTCTACCACTGATATGCACGGATTCATTTCATAGGGTTTGGCACGTTGGTGATGGTAAATTACTCGTTGGTGATGTGATAAAGTCAGCTATTATCATGACATCATTCGCAGCTGCCGGTTATGAGCTTTTGAAGTTTGATTTCATTTGCCTATTGGAGGTTACTAAGTAACTGTTATCGAGTATGGGTTAGTGTTTAGAAACAATGGTGCCATACTTCATAGTAATCTGTAATCACCCAACCAGGTGTCAAATTAAATTGATATTAATCAAACCGGTGTCAGAGATAACTGGTGTTAGAGTGTGGAATTCAAGTGATTACAAAGTGTTTCAAAGCCCTTTAATAGCCCTTTGTTGTTGGTTCATCCCTCTTCAAAATTAACCTAATCCACAAAAACGTTTTCCTGATTTGTGTGCAATGTTTGGAATGTTTACTCCACACTATATTAACACCAACCAACCTCGTTCACCTATTAACAATCAAATCTCAAAATACTTGCTAAGTAACCTCCTTACCTCTATTTTCTCACTTCATCAACTCCGGCCATTTCTTCAGACATGAAGACAGAGTGTCAGAAGAGTCAGGAAAAGATTGATGCGGTTCTGAGGGAAAAGGATGAGCTGCTCGATTACAAGGTGATTGTTGCATCATTTCTGTGAAATAAATAGTTATGAAATATGAAGTGTTACCTGTGACCCAAAAATTGGAGGAATTCTCAAGATTTTATGATTACATCAAGAGGCGTACATCACTTACCTTATTGGCCTTTATTTAACCGGCCCTTAAGTAAAAAAAACGACTTTCAAATTTTTGTCCAAAGGGCCGGTTGAAAAAAAGGCCGGTTAAACTGGGCCCGGTAAAATTAAAGGCCAATTAGTTGAGGTCAAGTGAAACTTTTATGACTTGGCTTATGTAGTGTAAAATTCACTTGAGGTTCATTATATAAAATGTTAATGACCTAAATCATAATATTAGACCGGGATTCGGATCTTTTGATGCAATTTATTGAATATAAAGGGCTTTTAGTGGTCTTTCCAGAGCATAAAATCCTTGATATGGCGACCACCAGAAAAATTGTCCAAGGGGCCGGTTAAAACGGTTCAAAAATGATTCAATTTTTGTCCATAGGGCCGGTTAAAAAAAGGCCGGTTAAAAAAAAGGCCGGCTAAATAAAGGCCAATAAGGTATGCAAGAAGGTATGGATATTGGGTGCTATGGTAGTCTTGATATTTCACATTTGTTTAGATTAGTCATAGTTATGTATTAACATGAGTAAAGTGAGATTGAAATTGGATTGGGATTGCAATTTGCAGCATGTGTTATATGCAAAACCAGCCTACTAAATCACGTACTTAGCTGTGTGACATGTTGTGGCAATAAAATTCAGGAGATATCACTGATATGTACCGCGCGAAGGATTGAAAAGTGATTCTTCTCAGGTGTTATAGTCTAGTGTGTCAAAATTTGTCACTTTCGATCACCGCGCGCGGCGATTTCATATTTTGTCACCGCGCGCGTTGTTAATCAATCAATCAGATCAAATTTAAAAAAATAATTGTGCGCTTTCCTGGCACTTATTCCGAACTTTCAACTTTGTGCATGTCCACGAACGATTTGCATTCAGCCTTTTGCCATTTTGAGAAGATTCGTCATTAATTAAAGTTTTGAATTACCAAAATTACATTCATTTATTAAATTCATAATTCATTCATTATATTCACTAGTCGGTTCCCGTCCTACGGACGGCGAATGATGGGTGCCGCATGAGCTAACGGCCACATGCCCCTTTGACAGTGATTTGACCGTGCGAGTTTGGTGGGGAAATTCGAAACTTTAATTTCTGCGAAAAAAAGCTTCCCACGCCCCCAGCGGTAACCCAATATTGCCGACAATATTCTCAAAACCTTTACTCACCATAAGCAACTCCATAGCGAAGGAATTTTGAAAAAATTCGAAAATCTATTTTTTTCGAAAAAAAGGGCGTGGCCTCCCACGCCAATTAGGGTGACCCAATAATTCGGACAAAATTCTCAAAACTTTTATTCATCATGAGCAACTTGATGGCGAAGGAATTTTGAAAAAATTCGATAGTTTAATTTTTGCGAAAAAAAGGGCGTGGCCTCCCACGCTCCTCAGAATGACCCAATAATTCGGACAAAATTATCAAAATTTTTATTCATCATAAGCAACTCGATGGCGAAAGAATTTTGGAAAAATTCGAAACTTTAATTTTTGCGAAAAAAGGGCGTGGCCCACCACGCCCCTCAGGGTGGCCGAAAAAATCTCGTATTATTTTTCTGATTTATTATAAAGTTTTTGCAACACGATGAAAAAAGACTTTCGTTGCCTACTTGAAAACGAATCGCCATAAATAAATAAATATATATATATTAACAACACGCATTATATATAGTAAGATACATTCATTCGTCAAAATTAGCTGTGTTCCCTGTAGCTGTGTTCAGTGTTCACTGACCAAATCAAAAACTGCAGAATGTAGTCACACTAATGAGTAATGACTGAATACCGTGACTTGCACTTGATAACTTGATTTATTTTGATACCGGAGGCTCTCGCTGAATACCACCAACCTTGACACCCCCTGACTTTGACACCTCCCTGTTCTTGACACCAGCCCCCCTTACCTTGACAACTTCCTAATGCAACTTCAACTCAGGAAAACGGAAGTGTTCTTCACAATAAAAACATCGAAATCTTACGGGGTACAATCGAGGACATCAACTGTTCATTTGACGAGAATTCCGGTTAGTCTACTAACTAATAAAATTGCCACAGTACAAACATAACTTTTAAAAGAATTATTGACACTGATTGACCATGTAGGTTTCTTGTATCAAATTTACAATATTCCCAACAGCCGATCGAAGATTTTGATCATAAACCCGAAATTCTTAAATTAAAAAGATCATTAGCAGATTTACGCCACATTCAAAACCTCGTTATTCAGAGTACATAGAAAAGAACCTACGTCTAACTCTGGATGAAATTAGCAAAGACACGGCCTCTAAAGTTGACTCACAGAAGTATCAAGCTACTGACGTAAGTTTCACAATAGCTTTATCAATGGTACATTGCTGTAGACAAAATCATTTCATAAATTATTTTAAGTTAAAATAAAGTTTAAAACCTTCACAACTATTCAACTTGAAATACAATCAATATAATATGTCAAACTCTGCCTCTTGTAAAGTTCAATAATAAGATTTGGGTGGCAAGAGCTCAAATTATAGGCAGTTCAATAGTCCAGTGTCTGCAACGTGCCGCTTAAAGTTATTCATGTGCCCCTTCCTCAGAGGGCGATCCAGCTACTCGACCCAAGGAACTACACTGTGGCCCAGCAGAACTCCTGGCTAAAGGGCGAGGTGCAACTCCTGAGGAGCGACATAGAGAGGTAATGAGGAGTTCTGTTGCGATGTGGAGAGGTAATGAGGAGTTCTGTTGCGATGTGGAGAGGTAATGAGGATCGAGGATTTCTTTAGTGACATTTACAGGTAGTGAGGATTTCTGTTGTGACATAGAGGAAAGACTTCTGAAGCGATGTGGAGAGGTAATGAGGAGTTCTGTAGAGAGGTAATGAGGAGTTCTGTAGTGATAGAGAGAGGTAGTGGGGATCTCTGTAGTGATGTAGACTGTGGAGAGGTTTATCTGAAATGAGACGATGATTATCCAGTGATGAGGTTAGAGATATAAAAATATACCAAACAATTTTAATCCGCTGAATATTGAAAGAATATTTTCTATTAATTGCCAGGAAGCCCAGAATTTCATGGTGGATCTCTGACTAACCTTCATCTTTCCAATGGCTTGTTCCAGACGCCCTGGCTTGCTTAGAGTCTCGTTTTTCCAACCACCGCAAAATGAAGCTCTGAAAAGTGAAAAGAGTTGCAATTAAGATAATTAAGTGGGATTGAATTATCAGAGACTGAAAAGGTTTTTCTACTAGGGAAACCAGGATTGTATAGTGTATACTAAATAATGGTTAACTTCCTCAAACGAGCGTGTATTATTCAGGTTTTGGGGTGAAATGGAGAAGGTTAACTTCCTGAAACGAACGTGTATTATTCAGGTTGTGGGGTGAAGTGGAGAAGGTTAACTTCCTGAAACGAGCGTGTATTATTCAGATTGTGGGGTGAAGTGGAGAAGGTTAACTTCCTGAAACCAGCGTGTATTATTCAGGTTGTGGGGTGAAGTGGAGAAGGTTAAGTTCCTGAAACGAGCGTGTATTATTCAGGTTGTGGGGTGAAGTGGAGAAGGTTAACTTCCTGAAACGAGCGTGTATTATTCAGGTTGTGGGGTGAAGTGAGAAGGTTAACTTCCTGAAACCAGCGTGTATTATTCAGGTTGTGGGGTGAAGTGGAGAAGGTTAAGTTCCTGAAACGAGCGTGTATTATTCAGGTTGTGGGGTGAAGTGGAGAAGGTTAACTTCCTGGGGTGTATTATTCAGGTTGTGGGTGAAGTGGAGAAGGTTAACTTCCTGAAACGAACGTGTATTATTCAGGTTGTGGGGTGAAGTGGAGAAGGTTAACTTCCTGAAACCAGCGTGTATTATTCAGGTTGTGGGGTGAAGTGGAGAAGGTTAACTTCCTGAAACGAGCGTGTATTATTCAGGTTGTGGGGTGAAGTGGAGAAGGTTAACTTCCTGAAACGAGCGTGTATTATTCAGGTTGTGGGGTGAAGTGGAGAAGGTTAACTTCCTGAAACGAGAGCGTGTATTATTCAGGTTGTGGGGTGAAGTGGAGAAGGTTAACTTCCTGAAACGAGCGTGTATTATTCAGGTTGTGGGGTGAAGTGGAGAAGGTTAACTTCCTGAAACCAGCGTGTATTATTCAGGTTGTGGGGTGAAGTGGAGAAGGTTAACTTCCTGAAACGAGCGTGTATTATTCAGGTTGTGGGGTGAAGTGGAGAAGGTTAACTTCCTGAAACGAGCGTGTATTATTCAGGTTGTGGGGTGAAGTGGAGAAGGTTAACTTCCTGAAACGAGCGTGTATTATTCAGGTTGTGGGGTGAAGTGGAGAAGGTTAACTTCCTGAAACGAGCGTGTATTATTCAGGTTGTGGGGTGAAGTGGAGAAGGTTAACTTCCTGAAACGAGCGTGTATTATTCAGGTTGTGGGGTGAAGTGGAGAAGGTTAACTTCCTGAAACGAGCGTGTATTATTCAGGTTGTGGGGTGAAGTGGAGAAGCTGGAGACAGAGAACATTTACATGCTCACAGACATGTACGACGAGAGGATGCTTGATATCACCCGATCACGGTAAAGATCCTATAATCACTGAAATGTTACCCCAGCATTCTTAGCCAATTCCTTACCTGAACTTTTACTGCGTCTTATGAGTGTTCGTGGTGACCATTATCTTTCTTCACACTGATTGCATGCTCGTGTAGGGTCAGTAGGGTTCGCCCCAGTCAGTTGTCAGCGAACATGAAAAGTTTTGTGATTTATATACAGTATTCGTGCTATCTATTAAGTGATACGACTTTGTTCTTACCTAAAATAGTAAAATTATGATCGTTACTTAGATATTACTTGGACATGACTTATAACTAAAATTTTTGTTCATTAAAATACTTCGCAAATTCCCCAAAATTTGGAAGCATTTTAATCTTAAAGCTCAATATAATTGATAATTTAATATCTTTCAATTATGATAAAACTAAAAACTTCTTAACATACACATCATGGTAATATAGTCGACAACATTTACAATCAGAGAACATACATACGATTCACCTATTTTTGTGCAATTCGGTTTTCCATCGAATTCGTTTGTTTTGGTACAAGTGATGCTACTATCCCCATAGTTTATATAATGCTTGGAACCGCACCCCACGTCCATTGACTGGTCCTCTTCAAGCGTCCGGTGCGCCAAACTCTCGTCCACATAGCCCCACGACACGTCCGGGAAATTGCAATAACCTAGGAGGTATTGTGATAACATAGCCCACGATACGTCCGGGAAATCGGAATTACCTAAGAGGCTGGATGTACCTATTGCTCGATTGTGATAAAGTTAACATTGTCGACCTTGAATTGACGCAATGTGGATTCGATATCTGGATGTTGGAGCTGTAGTAATAGAGTAACAGCAAAGAGCAGTGACCCAACACAACCAGTGACCCAACACAACCAGTAAACTTTAAATCAGCTTAATTAGAAGATAATGATGATTAAGTATGAGATGTCTAGATTTGACTAACCTGTAGCTCTACAATCGGGTTGCCCGTCAAACGTTCCCATGTCTGTACATGTAACTTCCTGGTCCCCGTCGTTAGTATGCTTATTAACGCAAGTTATAGAAATAACTGCTCCAATGTCAACATTCCCGGAGTCGCTTGAGTCCAAGTTGCTCCAAGACACATCCGGGAATACGCAGTGATCTGAAATTCAACGTTCTTGGAAATAGTTCAAATACCAGAAATCACAATTGCCTATTTTTGATCGTAAGTTTGATTTTATGATGAATCTAGCAGTCATCATAGCGTGCATGATATTGATAATGATTTCGGTCTCTAAGTGAATACGTACATGTGCTTCTAAAATCTTTTAATTAATACATCTAACACAGCATGAAATTTTCAGGTTGTTTTTGTCATTTAAATATTCCTTTAAATTGATTTAGCTTCTTTATGATAAGATGAAATAAATTATGAAAAATTTACCTATTTTTCTGCAATCTGGTTGCCCTTGGAATGTCCCCATGTCTGTACATGTCACAGTGGAATCTCCCTGATTTGCATACGTAGGGGCACATGTGATACTGATATCCGCGCCAATATCAAAGTTCCCAACTGAACTGTGTATGCTTGTGTCCAAGTTACTCCACGACCCAAACGGATTTGGGCAATGATCTGCGAGTATGATATAGTATTTTGATGTTGAAAGTTGAAGTAGTGATGCTATATAGGACTACCAAGAAAGAAATCAAAAAATTTAATGATGATCTACGGTCTAATTTCATTCAGAAAACTCACCTATTTTTCTGCAATCTGGCTGCCCTTGGAATGTCCCCAAGTCTGTACATGTCACAGTGGAATCTCCCTGATTTGCATACGTAGGGGCACATGTGATACTGATATCCGCGCCAATATCAAAGTTCCCAACTGAACTGTGTGTGTTTGTGTCCAAGTTACTCCACGACCCAAACGGATTTGGGCAATGATCTGCGAGTATGATATAGTATTTTGATGTTGAAAGTTGAAGTAGTGATGCTATATAGGACTACCAAGAAAGAAATCAAAAAATTTAATGATGATCTACGGTCTAATTTCATTCAGAAAACTCACCTATTTTTCTGCAATCTGGCTGTCCTTGGAATGTCCCCAAGTCTGTACATGTCACAGTGGAATCTCCATGATTTGCATACGTAGTGGCACATGTGATACTGATATCCGCGCCAATATCAAAGTTCCCAACTGAACTGTGTGTGCTTGTGTCCAAGTTACTCCACGACCCAAACGGATTTGGGCAATGATCTGCGAGTATGATATAATATTTTGGTGTTGAAAGTTGAATTAGTGATGCTTTATAGGACTGCCAAGAAAGAAATTAAAAAAATTAATGATGATCTAGGGTCATAATTAATTGAGACAGTTCACCTATTTTTCTACAATCTGGCTGCCCTTGGAATGTCCCCAAGACTGTACATGACACCGTGGAATCTCCCTGATTTGCATACGTAGGGGCACATGTGATACTGATCTCCGCGCCAATATCAAAGTTCCCAACTGAACTGTGTGTGTTTGTGTCCCAGTTACTCCACGACCCAAACGGATTTGGGCAATGATCTGCGATAATATTAGTAAGTTAGTATTTTGTTGTTGAAAAGTTGAAAGGTGGGAGTATTCATTCTCTATAGGGCTGCCAAGAAAGAGAAACCCATTAACAATTAAGATGTTTTGGCACGATAAGAATAGAAAATGAATAGGTATTGAAATGAAAGCTATATATGAAAATGGTATTTTGATAGGTATATAAAAATGTTTGATATTTATGTGAAAACTTTAAAATTAAGTACTAGGTACAGTACACAGTGTACAGTATAGTGTACAGTACACAGTGTACAGTACACTGGTGACTATGTACTTATAGTATATTATTAATAAAGTATCCAGTTTAAAGTGTCAGTACACTACCCAAACCTGGTGTACAGACTATCTCATACACGTCCATTGACCAGTCTCCCCCTGTTCCATCGTCACAGTTATCCTCTCTGCCATGTTTCTGGTAGGTGCTCCCAGCATCAGCCGACGTGAAGCATTCGTCGTCACTCTCTACTGCGAAAAAAGTGAATCCATAGCTCTCAGCGACACTCTGACAAGATGCAATGGCATCCTGCTTGTTAAAGTTTCTCTTTCCTCCGCTTATTGCTCTGTCACCATCGTCTTTCCAACAGCCGCGATGTACCCTAGTACACCCACCTGAGATGATGCAACTAACTAGCAAATTACCTCACGATTAGAGCGTTAGAACATTACCACTAGTGACTTGGTATCATATAATCAATGAAATATCAATTATTTAGATACTGTTAGTGGTACACCTCTTCTAGCTATCTGAATGAATCAATTTTAAATCATATAAATTTGTTTCAACTGGAAAGAAGGACTGCGAAATACAGGGAGGAGGGGATGGCAAATTGTCTAAATTTCTGGATTAGCTTTTTATAAAATTTTTATTGGTATGTTAAATAATGATACAAATTTCAAAAATCCCTAAATCAGTAAATTTAAGGGTTAATTTGGATGTATACCTTGGACAAACACAGGCAGAGTGATGTAGAGTATTAGAACAGCAAGCATTTTGTTGAAGAGAACCACTTGGGTCTATTTCTCACTTACTTGCATCATTTCCTAAACATTGTTACTTTTTCAGACCCAGTAATGAGCTAATAGACTCGAATCAAAGTGATAATTATTTTAAAATAAGATAAGATGGATAGCTGGTTGATATTTTCATTGTTTGAATCTGCTGCTAAACTATGTCAAACTTAAGAAAGAAAGCAACAATATTATTTACTGCATGTAACGGGTCAACCAACATGCGGACGTAACAACATTTTACTATTGTGTAAGTATAATACATCCGTTAGAGCTTTGTGTAGAACTCATCAATATTCAATGCTGAGTTATTACACTATTGAGATAAATTAATATCCAATAGTACTCAAAACATTATCAATATTTGATGTGATGAACCCGAATGCACACGCCATTCATGCATCATGTAATACTCACCGAATAATTTATTGCTAGACAAACTCTTAATACGCATCCAATGATGCCCCAATGCGCAGCAATATTGCCCCGAACTACCTCTTGTATGATTTCAGACAGCACTATATGGAGTGTGTGAAGAAAGGCACGACCTTCGGTAAACGAGCAGCTCTTCCTATTACTCCGGCTCAGGAGGAAAGTGAGGAAAGTGAGGAATCTGACTCGGATGAGGTAAGGACCTTAGAGGAGGAAAGTGAGGAAAGTGAGGAATCTGACTAGGATGAGGTAAGAACTTTAGAGGAAAGTGAGGAATCTGACTCGGATGAGGTAAGGACTTTAGAGGAGGAAAGTGAGGAATCTGACTCGGATGAGGTAAGGACTTTAGAGGAGGAAAGTGAGGAATCTGACTCGGATGAGGTAAGAACTTAAGAGGAAAGTGAGGAATCTGACTCGGATGAGGTAAGAACTTTAGAGGAGGAAAGTGAGGAGAGTGAGGGTTCTGACTCGGTTGAGGTAAGAACTTTAGAGGAAAGTGAGGAATCTGACTCGGTTGAGGTAAGAACTAAGAACTTTAGAGGAGGAAAGTGAGGAATCTGACTCGGTGAGGTTAGTAAGTCGGACTTGGGTGTAGTAAAATTTACAACTTAGAAACTATGAACATTGACAAAACACAGTTAAGTACAAAGATGTAACCGATCAACTCATGTCTCCGTTTGATGAGGTTAGTTATTATATTTTTCATGAACAATGAAAAAAACTAGATTTCATAGGTAAAACTTTCGTAATTGCATCATTAGGTTATAAGTAGGAGGGAATTGTTAAGTATCAATATGTAATTAATATAATACAATAAATTTTCAAATTACTTCAATCTGCAAGTACTTCACAGTGAATTACAGTAACTTCTGATGAGGTTACTTCACCTCAGATGAGTGATGAGGTTTGAAACTCAGATTTCAGTCAATTTACGATTTAGAAACTAAATAGTTTTTTCGGTTTATTGACATCAGGAGAGTTAATTAAAATCTTGTATGATTTTCAGTTCCTTGCAAAATTAGTTGATACATAAAGGGTATAATAATGAAAATAAAAACCAACAATTACTTAACTTCTCCCCAGCAATCTGTTATGCCACACTTTAACTAATAATAAATTCGACACATAAAATGAACTCCCATCTACGAGGAAACGCAGTAAAGCATGACAATTCAATGCTTCAATGAATTCTTCTGCTAATTGCTTTTGAATTAAGGCAATAAAATGGTAATTTTAATAACCCATTGATCGTTGAAGAGTCTAGCCCTGTGAATCAGTAAGTGTGATATTCAGATATTATTCTATCATTTATAATAGTCGAAAATTGCTTTTCAAATCTCAAATTTAAAGGAAAAGCCACCAAGTTCCTATCATAATTCTCTAAAATGATCATTTCACGATTGACAACAGATAGTGAGAAATACGAATGAGTGCTCGAGATGTGTTTCCCGGATATGGGAAGGCAAATAATAAATACGTACTCCCTAGGCTTGTGCTATGAGATATTTATATGGCAGTGCCAGACTGGTCGAATTATTAGTATTTTATCCGCTGATCCCGCTATATGAATACCTAACGGTAATACAAATGGCGATAATGGTTCTTCTCGCCCGCAAGACGACTATAACTACTACGGGACTGTTGAGTAGACAGGCCGATAATCCGAGCATATAGAAATCACAATCAAGCTGTTAGCACAGGTCCCCAGTCCGCTGATTTCTTAATTTGAGAGCTCCTTTCATTAGCCTTTGTGCGGAATCAAGGATATCGGTGATCCATTATCCTGATTAGATCTTCATTTGCATTGTGATCTTCATTTGCATTTATGCAAATGAAGATCACATCTAATCGCTGATCATTGCTTATAGAAACCTCTTCCCGTTTTATAGTCGTCTACGACTTATATAATAAGATATAGACAGTAGACGATTCCCGAATTAAATTGGATAAATGTTGGTTTAGACCCTCGCCCTTCGGGATGCGGGTCTAAACCGAACGGCGAGAATAACTGAAAATACGTGAAAACCGCGATAATACGGCTGATGCAAAATTGAAGCAAAATTTCAAAATTGAAGACGAAAAAATACTGCAGTTTCCTTGAAATTCCTATTTCTAAAAAATGTATAATTAGCCCTTGTGGAAATAATAAGATATGAGGATTAGATAGCTACTGAGCTGCTGGAAATGAGAATAAACTCAAATAATTAAAAGAAGTACGAACAGAAATACATACGAAAACCAGCTTCAGAAATTGAAGGCAACTAAATAGGTAGATACGAAAAAGCGTATAATAACAGAGAAAATTTTCATACTTAAGAGCAAACAGAGTGTAGGTATTACTGCAATTTTGACGTCAACACAGGTATACAGTCAAGAATGGGTGATTACTGATTAGATTTAAGAATGTTGTTGAAATGGAAGGGATCAAATCACCATGAAACGATAATAAATTTGAAAATCAGATGAAAAAGAAAAGAATAAGAACACCTGGTATTATCTTGATTAGATTGGTGGTATATTCTAATGGTAATGGAGAAATACAGGACTACATTGTTCAAATTAAGGTCAGCACCAATTAGATGACGTATAGATCTTAATAAGACGTGTAATATTTGAGGAGCTTTATAAAGTGAGGAAAAAGTGAAATCTTGGTAGAAAACCAGGTGCTCGACTATAATTAATTAGTAAAGAGAGGGAATATTCAATTCTAGCAAAAAGATCTACTACGTTCGCGTTCACCAAGACAGTAGGGCCACTTTACCGGCAAACTTTAGCGAACGAGACAATTAATATCACAAATATTTGGAAGTTAAACAAAATGGACTTGATTGAAGGACCACTGAGAAGATTCGGCTGCGAAGCCTCAATTTGTCATCTGTTAATGGCCGCGTGCAAGGTGTATGCAAAATAGAGCCAATTTCATTCCACCCTTCTCGGGTGCCTTAATAGTAAGCCTTTTTCATAAAACGAAATAGAGGGAGTCAAACTTATGCAGTTATGCTAAATGAACCCTCAATGGGACATGTCAATTCCTCTGTAATTTACATTCCTTTATGCTTGGAGACAGTGCCACAGGGTAAAGGCTTTGTTGCTTTTCCGGCGAACTAAGGAATAGGAATATGATTTAGGGTGATGGCGACGGGGAGGAATTAAGGTGTGCAAATGAGGAGGCGTGGGGCATTGAAATGAGAGCGCTAATGATCAACAACCCTCACCCCATTGTAAGTCTCACCCCCTTCCAGGTAAGGCTTACTTTATGTTCTCGAGAATCATTCAGTTATTCACCGCAATCCTCACTGTAAAATCTTTAAATTCATATACATCAAGTTCAGTTTGGTTTGAGCTCATGATTATGCTAATGAATGACATCGTCTTGTTCCTGGAGATACGTAAGAGAACAGCTCACTCACTCATTTCGGTACTAAAGGCGGCGGTGAGCTTTAAAACGAATATGTAGCCCATATTAGCATGAACCTGAATCAGTTGTAAACGGCTTGGACAAGGAAATATCCTAATTATGATTCAAGACGACTGTCTGATAAGCTGGTTATGCTAAATTTAAGATAACACAGCAGCTGTAATTTGGGCACAAAGTGAATTTCAGCATTTGGTGTAAGTTACCCTGGAGGCCAAAAGTACCTACCCAAAATTCCAGTAACCCTACGGCCTACATAGTCGTGCAATTCGTGTAGTGAAATAAGGAAACAAAATGAGCAATATCAACGACACGACACTGAGTAGTAATTACTGAGTAGAAAGTACTGCTTTCAAGTACTGAGTGTACTTGGGTTGTGAGTAGGTACCTATTTTGATAACATAACTCAGCCGAACATAATGCCGTGAACTGTTCGGGCACTGAGCGGCGTATCAGGTGAAAGGCGTGTCAGGTATACCAGATATAGTAATAATAAGTTAATATTGTTATTCAGCGTCAAAGGTACACAGTACTTCATCTGGTGCACTACTTCTAAACGGTGAACTTTACATCGCGTATATCCCAGCAGCAGCTTTCTCATTGGCTGATATAGATTCTTGTCTTTACCCGTGCATTGTCTGTCATGTTTGCTGTCATTGTCAGTCAAGCAACAGGGTCGTCTTCACAAAGGCGAGGGGTCGCAATATTATACTCTCCACGCATTGTTCAGCGATATTACAGAATTCTGTGTAATGAGAAAGCTGTATTGTTGCTGTAATATAATGAATACTGAATATAATATTTGATAATTGTGAACTATCTGAGCAGAAAATAGATGCAATATGAGCTTCAGTGAGCTCTGTTAATGGGTAAATATTCTCAAAATTCTTTTACTACCTACATGTGTAATGGGCTAATTATGTCATTCATCTCTGTTTTTAGGTTGTTGAAGAAGCCTTATTAAAGCCGAAATTCTGTATGTTATTTCAGGTATTATTATTGAATAGTATGATGTGAATATTGTCCTAATTTCAGGAGATCGGTCTCACAGACGCGGAGTTACAACTCCTCACTATCCAAGGTCGTGGTAAGCCACTCCACAAACCTCCCCCTGGTACTGAGGAAGAGTCTGGTCTTTTGGCTGTCAGCAGCTTCGAGTGGACACTACAGGACAAAAACCTTGTGTCCCTCACCACCTTGTAGATAAGGCCCTGTATCCCTCACCACCTTGTAGATAAGGCCCTGTATCCCTCACCACCTTGTAGATAAGACCCTTCATCACTCACCAGTCACCAGTCACCACCTTGTAGATAAGAACCTGTATCTCTCACCACTTTGTAGATAAGGCCCTCTATCACTTAACACATTATAGTTTTATAGATTAGGCACTATATCCTTTAGAACATTCTTACGCTATAGATAATATCCTCACACTGTATCCCTCACCAATTTTTGGACTTTTGGTGAGGGATATTTTGTCTTTGATTAAAGTTGTACCACTATGAAAGTGTGTGGTACTCAACTTAAAATGTTCGCACTCAGCTCACTCCATCGAAAATTCAAATAAAATTGTAAAACCAATCCCTAGAAACCTATACAAAATTAAAATCATAATTATATATTGGCATCAATGAAATTCCTTATCGTATCAAAGAAAGAAAAACTCATTGCAGACAATTTATCAGATCAGTAGCAAAATGATGAATCATTTAGCTGTAAGTATAGGTACTGTACAATTCCTTTGTGTTACGTATGTAATTTGATATAAAATTTCCATCTCTGGTGTAGCAATTTGCATCTGCTCATTAAAGAAAATTGTAAATGGTAGAATTTGTCTCTGATGATTTTACCTCAAAGTGTAGATTATAAGGGTTGTAAATCATGTACATAACTTATTTGATTATGAATAATAACTTTTACTGCTGTACCGCCAAAAACTGGATTGTTTACACTTGGCAGTGATATTATAATTGTTTATTTGCTTGGCCAATTTTGTTATGATAGATCAGATTGTACAAATGATTAATGAAGGAATTTTATATTTAAACCCTGTAAAGCTGTTGATAGATCATTGATTTTTCTAAAACAATTTGTTTGGATGCATCCGTCATATGATTAAAATCGATCATTTTTATCAGTCCCTCAGCGTCAGCAGTCACCAAATAAGTTACTCGAGAACAAAACGTTGCCAATCACCTCTCAAAAAGTAAACGTTCTCAAAGCATGGGCGATGTTCATCTTTGTTCATTTCGATTCTGTTTCACCACTGGGCTTTTTGACTCACACTTATTCCTCTATCTATTTTTCTAAAAAATTTATCTTCAGTACATTAGGATATAGCGTATGGTTTGACCTATGAAATTGAAGGAAGGCCAAACGAAATGGGCCATGATTTCAAGGTTCAAGTTGCTCTTATAGATGCTTCAAGAAAGGTCCATAATATAGGTCTATTGGTTGACTATCAGAGTGCCACGATCCTTTGATTCCAGAGCTGCAGAAGATGTTTGGCATGGGAGCTCCAAACCGCGCCAAACCCACCTACTTAGTGCTGCATACCTCTTTGCAGGGGAGAATTGACATGCTAGGACTTTGCAATAACGTGAGCATGCAATTTATAATCATACTTAATTTCAATTTGAACTTAACTTCAGAATTTGTTTTCGATAGTGTTGATTGTGTTAAGAGTTAAGACTGTGATTGACACGAAGTTGATTATCTATTATGTTCTAGCCCCTTAGGGGCCATCCATAAAGGACGTCCGCAAAATTTCGGTTACTTGAGACCCCTACCTCCTCCTACGTCCGCAAACGTCCGCCTTTGTCAGACTCCCCAGTCCCCCTCCCCCCTCTTTGCGGGCGTCCTTTATGGATGGCTCTTTAGAATACCGAGACCGATACCCGCGACATTTCGGCTATACAATATACAATATACACCCCACATCACCACTGTACAAGTGAACCTTTCTACAGGTGTTGCCCAATGACCACGCCCTCTCTCCGCTACGGCATGTTTCAAACTACTACTAATTATTATTATTGCCGGACTAATAACCCGAATATTTGAACATGTTCTCTATACTTCCCAATGATGAATGACGAAGATAACTCGGCCTCAGTCTCCTGCTGGGTGATCACGTGAGTTTGAATATATATTTGAGTGTGCTCAATGTGTTTATATTTTGTCCAGAGTGTTGCTAATTTTAGTGCTCTTGCTGATTAAAATTTATTTTAAAATCGATGATATTTTGCTATTTCTGGGCATGAACTGGATTCGTTCCCATCCACTCTCGGTTATGGAACACGTGTGACGTAGACCTCTTCCATCTTTGTTCCTCTATAGTTTATAGACTCTAAATTCTCAAATGACTTAATGAAGAAACGCTCAAGCTTCTAATGGAACTCAATCTTTTACGTTTCGTTTTCTCAAGAAGATGTCTCACAAGTTACGAAATAGCTGTTGAATAGTTGGTGGAAGGGTAATAAGTTGATTTGAGCAATTTTTAGAATTTCCTCCTTTAAACGCGCTTTAGAAGCGTTCTAATAACTTTTAACCCTTGTTAGGAATTCAGAAAAAGAGTCATGAACCCTCATAAAGAAAATGGATTGTACTAAAGGTAAGTTAAATAATGAATACTAAAGTAAGAACTACGAGTTATGGCAAACTGCTTTTGACACCGAGTATCATGGACATTTAGTTCCCGTATTGATCATTTTTGCCACAACATAAGAATATGTTACGTGTCCCAGTTTGCTCTTGCGCGCGCTTTTCCTTCGAAGAAACGAGTTCGTGCGCGCAAAAGGCCACGTAACATTCTACTATTATCATCTAGATTGTCCCTCTCAGGTTCTCAGTCTCCTGATGAGATGGTTACGATGTATGATATGTGGGTTTGGAGGCTGCTGGGGATGCACTGCTGTACCAAATGACAACTTGGAGGAGGAGGAGGAGGAGGACAGGGTGAAGGGGGAGGGTGGATACGTGTCGCTTAACGAAGGTATGTTACTTATAATGTGGCTTAATAAGTTACCTATCATGATAACCTGTAAACTCACTTATTGCTGGGGTAATATATCACGAACTTACAATACTGGATAAATTTAATGGTATGGATAAAGTTGGTGCTTCTGTTCGGAACCACTTTCTCAGTAAAGCTTACGGTTTGGTTCATTATGGAACCTTCTTACGTTTTCATCGGTGCCTATAGTAAATAGACAAGTTTGCCTGGTCGGGTCCGTATTGGTTTAAACCCTCACCCTTTGGGCTGCGGGTTTGAAAGTAAAACGGGTAGATCCCTCGGGAAGTATTCGAAATGAGCCGGATAGATGCGAGTCTCTCATGCCTTCACAAAATAAGCGAAGGAGCTTAACAATGTGAGTTAATCACGGAAAATCAACGGGAATGTATTTCCTTATTCCCCTTCAGCAGATTCTTACTCAGAATACTCTCAGCATGTACTGCAGCTATAGCCTCAATATTACCCCTCAATTGTGAAATCTTCTTGACGAAGTCTTAGAGTCATGACGAGGAAAACACAATTAAAATCGTGTCGTCAAATCCCATTACGATGCTATGAAAAGCCTGAGATTATAGTATGGATTATTAAAATCGCTCTGGTTGGGTAATCGCGAAGGGACTATCGTCACAACAAATCAAAACACAACATATGCTTCTTTGCGCACAGGAAAATAATTGGTCCTACGTCATCTGAACACCACTTTGTGCTATGGTAATGACGTCATCCAAACCGCACCTTTTCATCTCTCGCAAATACTGCCCTCGCAAGTACATGACGTGCGGCTGATAAATCATATATGGTGCCCCCGACGCGGTCTACGTAGCAATGTATTATTGACTTACGCTATTATTAAAATATATTTGCTTTCTTACACCCCTGTTCGCGTTGCTCCAATGTGGTCATTTGACATTATAAGGTTTAATGGTTTCTTGTAGCTGACTGAAAAGCAAGCTCGACCACCTCAGGGCGCTGAGCTTTCTTCTTTTCTCTTTTTAGCATGACCAAACCATGTCTTTCTAGCAGATATCAAATAATCTAGTATCTTTATTTACTTCTAAGCTAACTTAGTTGAACTAAATTTCACATTGCGCCTATCGGTATTTCAAATTTGCATTCTTAGATCATTCTTCCTTATGGCCATTTGTTATTTATCGATTTTGAATATAAGACTAAATCCAATGCTGACAACAAAATTAATATTATAAAAAATAATATAAATGCCGTCATCAAAATTGAATTTATTCTAGTATTTAAAATCGATATTAGTTATTTCTAAGTCGTTTCAGCTATCATGATTATTTATTACGTCTAATTCCATTTGACAACTATATCTATAGTGTAGACTGTAGAGTGTAGATTTCCTATTAGTATCATCAACTCGTTTAATTTATGATTTAAACATTTTGCTGACTCGGAATTCCTGAATGAAATCTTTAAACTTTTTGCTCGCTGCTCAGTTTTTGCTCGCTGCTCAGTTTGGACCTGGAAAGCGAAGTAATAGACGATGATCGTAAATCTGATCGGGACTAGATTTACCTAGGTCGAATGAAGTATATAATATGAAGTAGATCAGTATGTCTCATATCAACAATTTTATACCGAGATACCACCTGCATTCTGCACTAAGATCTGCACTATTTTAAAACAGAAATATATTTCAAAATGCCCATATGTTTTTGCAGTATTCATGCAAATTTGAGTACAACTAAAACGGAATACTCTTTTCCATATATCTGTCTAGATTGACGTTATATATTATTGATATTACCTGTCAGTTTGATCTGTGTTTCGTGGACTTCTGCTGATCTAGAATGTGGTTAGAGCTCACCTTCATAGTGTGTTGCAACTTCATCTGGATTTAACACGTTATTGCTTCTCCTAGATTTGCCTGACGTCAGGCGCCTTGAAAGAACGAAAGATGATGTTCTATTAGGAGTTGATGCTGTTGAGCAACTTACATAGCTTTTCATATAGGGACTCGGGAAGTTTTGATATGAAAACCCAGGGAGTTGATTGTTTCTCAGAATCGGCAAAAATCGTTCACCAACGATTCTAGCTTCAATGAAGAGTAACTTTCAATGAGCTATATGAGGTGACTTCCGTACTACTGAGACTCTTTTGTATGCAACAAAAAGGGGCCACGCAGGTGCTATAAAGTACCAATTTCTCAGAAAATCTATTTCTGTGCAATTTTTGCACCTTCAAATGGACGCATCACGCACAAGGGACGGCAGAGAGTTGTATCCCTTTTTCTCATCTTTTGGATATTTTAGAACTTCTTCTTTTGGTTCCCTGCCCTTGGAATTTTTAAGAAATCCTGACAATATCCCGGTTAAGTCTTACCGAATTGCTGAAATCATCGGAAAAATCAATTTAACGCGTTACTGAACTATGCGCAGATGACGTTAACTGCTTTTGTATTTTAGTTCAATGTAGTTCAATTTGGAATATTTTGTCTTCTCTCGTCTCAAGTTTTATTCGATTTACTATTATTAACTTTCACTTACTTTGAGAGCTTAACTTACATTTTGAGACCTGAGAGTTTGAAGTTCTGAACACATGGCAGTCTATGATCTCTATATTGTGTCGTCAGACACCCAATATTTAAGTAATTTAGCTGCTAGATACGACACCTCCTTAGTGTTCTGTGTCCTTTTGTGATCGTAGAACTTAGAGGGGTGTAGTAACTTCGTCGGTATTTACGAGGGACATGATGCTGTTGTGCTCTACTAGAATAAAACATCTAAGGTATGTTGTTAAGTGTATGATATAACAACAACACAGCTTATTTGTATTGTATTGACGTGTTATAAATTGTGTATCTTTGTTGTTTGTTTTGAAAATGACTTGTTTTGCTTATTATTATCAATTTTGTTCCACATTTTGGGGAAGGAATAATTTGCTCTTCTCGCAAGAAAAGTGTGGCTGACGGCTGTCAGAGTGTTTCGTAAGAATTGAATAACATGAACCATATCCGTGGATTGTGGTTTACTTTGGAATTCTTAGGTGCAATTCTCGACGTTTTATTCAGACATTTAGACTAAGTAATAAGGTGCTAAGGTCATGATGATTGACTCACACCTTAAGTATAGGGCAACGTCAGGACAATCCTTCCTAATGCTGGACTGTTGACTAGAGACGAGTAAGCAGCTAAGACTTATATTTTAATTTGGATATTATTATTCAACGACAATTTGATTTTTTCAAGGATTGTCTGCCTAGCATTTAGGATTTCTGCATTTTATTCGATGTATATTTGTATCAAATTCAATTCATATCATTGTGCCGCGCGAGGCACAGGTGATTCATTCATTGATGCCGCATTGTGTAAAGATTTTTCCTTACTCCAGCTGCTTCGAGTTTTGATGATGATTAATTATTAATCCTTCACAAGGAGTAGATGCCATAGTTGCCTTCCTTACTGCTGTGTATTTGCTCGTATAATAGAGTTTTAATTATCGTACGATGATTGAGAACTATTAGTCTTCGTTAAATCCAAGAGATGACACAGTTCTTGTACATTGTACGTTATTCTGTGAGACAAATAGCACAATTTAATTAAGTGTTGTATTATTTATGGAGAAAACTAATATTTAGCAGCTACGGTTTAATGTAATGAACCATTTCCTCTAGTAAACCAATTCTACGGAACTGGAGCTTTGGCATAGTATCATCTTTCGGAAATCGTTCTTCCCCTATTTCTTAGACTTGAGACGCCAGATGTTCGCTGTAAGTGCGACTTCAGTAAGTGATTCAGAGGCAGCTGCATTTGCGTCGTACGACTTTTAAACCTGTTCTCCACATTCCTTTTCTCTCGAAATCTTCAGTTCAGTAGATTTTGGAGTGGGCACTGGGCAGTTTCCAGTACTTCAGTGTAGGTATTCTTCATGGGTTATTCTGTAATCTGTGTGGACTGCTACAGTTAATGGTTTTAGTGTTGCTTGTTAGGGAAACACTGATTTAATTTACGGAACTCCCATATATCGAATATTTCAGAAATTATGGCCTAATTTAGAAAATGTAGTACTATAGGCTCTTGCAGGTATAGATGGTCTAAAGTGCGATATTTTGCGCTAAAACCGGCTTTAACATCTGCATCTGAACCGGAGGATTAACGACCTCATTCATCAATGATTAAAGTAAAAAGTGCACAAAAAGAAATCTACTGTATGGCTTAAGATAGCATTGCCCCTCCAGGCTCCAATTCTCCTCCAACCCCCCTAGTTAACAATCATCATCCTGTGAACGAACAAAAATTATTCTCGCATGGAATCACCGTTGCCATTATAGTCTAATTACTATAATGTTCTAATGACAAAGGAGATTTCGTTACCTTATAAGGGAAGATTCTGGAGAATTGTTGAAGACTTTGATTGAGTTTTTGTACCTTTGTTATACACCCTGATACCACCGTCCTTTCCCCAAATATCGTTTATTTGGATTTGGCTTTATCCTAGCACGTCCCAATCGTATCACGATTCGTTTGATTGAATTTTCAAGAAAATGTTATGAATGTAGAAAAATAGTTTGGTCACATGGTCGGTTATCCAGAGTTAGAACTGCGATAATATCAGAAATGTGTGTACTGTTAGCAGCTTGTAAAGACATTGTTTTAGCAGCATTAGTGATGAAGTCAATGAACTATGAAAATATGACATCACCATTCACCATTTTATGCTCCTGTGGTTGAATTTTCCAGATTTAAAACTGTACTTCTAATAGTCATTGTATATTTCATTAAAAACCCAGCATTATTATCCCTTGTTGACGGGTTTTGAGTTGTATACGTCGACATAATGTGTTCTTGTGACCATCTCCTCCTTAGTTTGTATTGGGGAACCTAGTCAGAAATCTTACACATGCTCACATGCATCGAAACATTCACTTGTGCGTTTTTCCACTGAATTGTCTTTCCCCTTGCATGATCTCGATCCTCGGTGGAAGATTAAGATCAAAAGTTACGGCTCATCTTGGTTGAAGATAATACGATAGACGCATGTTGCAGGGGGTTTATCCATATTTCTAAGGCTGTGGTCTAACTGATCGCTGAAATCTGAAGTAAATTAGGTAAATAAGGTACATCATAGGTTTCAGCGGTATGCCGCTAAAATTCATTACTGCATTTTACCAAAATTTATTGTTGTATTTCACTGGATCCATTTGAGTTGTTATGGCAGCCACCGCCAAAAAAGGTAAGCAGGAGCAGTACAACTGGAAGGATTCCAACTTGGCCCTATTCGGATCGGACACGGAGAAGCAAGTGAAGAAGGAAGCTGCAGAGACTGAACCGGCCTGGAAGAACTCAGGTATGCATTGCAAGTACTCTAGGCCATTCTGTAGGCCATTCTCTAGGATCTAGAATATGTAGTTGACTATAGCAATGATTATTTTGGGTTTCACTGCTTGCCTTGATCTACTGATAAAATTCTCGACTATTCCAGAAATGATGAACAACAATTTCTTAAATAATATTCAAGTCAATTTCGATTCATCAATAGATCGATGAATTACAATATTTCTATTTCAGGGAGGAAAGTTGGTTTAGAAATCTGGAGAATCGTGAATTTCAAAGTTCAACGTTGGCCCATTGGTGATTACGGAAAGTTCTTCGAGGGTGACTCATACATCATTCTGAATACATACAAGTAAGTTTAATTACAATAAACTGCCTGGTCTTGCCAGTTTGCGAATTGACATGTCAATCATAGAGCGATTTCATTACTGTTGCGCCCATGAATCATGAAACCCCTGGGCCTGATGTCCTTGCTAACAAGACGTCAGTGTAAGCATATTTTAATTGTGATGATAACTTGAGAATTCCCACCTTCCATCAGAGACGAAGAGGCAGACGCCCTGCTGTACGACGTACACTTCTGGATAGGGAAGTACTCCACTCAGGATGAGTACGGGACAGCTGCTTACAAGACGGTGGAGCTGGATACATTCCACGATGACAAACCTGTCCAGCACAGAGAGGTGAGGGGAGGGGGAATGTGGTAATGGGGACACCTGTACAGCACAGAGAGGTGAGGGGAGAGGTGTGTGGTAGAGGGAACAGGATATACATCCCTCCTAAGGACACGTTTATATGGACCGTCATAGATTTGAAAATTGAAACTTGTTCATTTTAAGTGTGATCGCGTAATCAATCAATTTAAATTATGTTATGATAATTTGATATTTCTCACTCAAATTTAACAAATTTCAACATCAATTTCCCCCATCTGTCTGCAGGTTCAAGGTCACGAGTCCACCCTGTTCAAGTCGTACTTCACTAACGGTATCACGTACCTGAAGGGAGGGGCTGACTCAGGGTTCAGACATGTTAAGCCTGAGGAATACATCCCCCGACTACTCCACTTCCACGGTACATGCCAGCACTGAGAACTCTGACAGCGATGCAATTCTCATTTATTATTCCGAGATTTAGAACACCGTCATTACTTCATTAAGTGTTTTAATCAATAGTGTTTGAACAATTCGGCACTTTAAGTCTCAATCGATTAGTCAATGCATCAAAAATCAACTATAATCAAATAATTATTGCCAAAGAATACCCCTTAACTTCCCCACAGGAACGTCTCTCAAAGACACAGTATCCAAGGAAGTAGCCCTGGTGCGACACAAGCTTAACGATGAGGACGTGTTCGTACTGGACGCTGGTATGATGATCTACCAGATCAATGGACCTAATTGTGACAAGGATGAGAGGGTTGGTGGTGCTAATTTTGCTAATGCTTTGGAGATATCTTAGTCGATGGACTAAAATTGACTTCAATACTGCGCGGATAGATTTTCGTGGGGTTACTTTAAATTCATGCTGCTGTGCCTCCTCACTGTTTCTATGCATTTCCATGATGATACAGTGAATCCCTGCCCTCAGATCGCTGCGATGCAGTACGTTAGTAAGCTACGTGAAGAGAGGAATGGGAAGCCCAAGGTGGAAGTAGAGGATGGAGACCCGAACAAAAACGATGACATCATGCAGGTTTGTGTGCTGGGTATAGATCATCCAACATTATTCAGTTTTTAAATTTCAGGCTTTTTTCGTCGATTGAGAATGAAATTCATTCATTTTTCACATTATTCATCCAAGAATTCTACCCATTTTGCAGATATTGAAGGACACATCTTGTGAGGAATCAGAAAGCGAGGATGAAGGGTTCTTCGAAGGCTCTCAAAAGAAGATACTCAGGGTAAGTTTGAGTGGGTTGCATTAATTTGCAATGCTCCAGTCTCTGATTCAAAGCTCCACAGCGACTTGCCCAATCTATTGTGACCTCTGAGAGGCATTGTGATTATATTCATGTATAATATTGCGTGCCCCAATTATCCCCATTTTGCGCGCGGTTCTGCAGGTCGCTCTGCTTTTGGTTTTGGTCAAATGACTTGATTTATCCATGATATCGTATATGCATGATATCAAGCTAACGCCTACCCCACCATTTCTTTTATTACCCCAAAAAGAAGCGGGCGTTGCCGGAAAGCAGTACTTTTTACGTCATTCAACAGAGCGAAGGATTTTTTCATGGTCAACTCTTTCCTCCCTTCTAATTTAGAGGCACTGACCCCTCCTTAATAATTGACGGTGACCCCTCCTCCAGGTTAAGTGACGCTGACCCATTTCCCGCCATACCAGTTGAGTTACGCTTACCCCTCCCCCAGTTAAGTGAAGCTGACCCCCTCCTCCCAGTTAAGTGTCGCTGACCCATTCCTCCCAGTTAAGTGTCGCTGACCCATTCCTCCCAGTTAAGTGACGCTGACCCATTCCTCCAGGTTAAGTGACGCTGACCCATTTCCCGCCCTCCCAGTTAAGTGACGCTGACCCATCCTCCCAGTTAAGTGACACTGATACCCTCCCCCGCCCATATCAGTGACACTGACCCATTCCCCGCGTTCCAGTTGAGTGAAGTTGGCCCATTTCCCCTCTTATCAGTTAAGTTACGCTGACCTATTTCCCCTCCTCCCAGTTGAGTGACGCTGACGGAGAGATAAAGATGTCCGACATAACACCAGAGAATGAAGTGATTGAGAAGGAGCTCCTGGATCCGCAGGATGTCTTTATCATTGACCTGGGGAATCATGTCTACGTATGGGTCGGAGAAGGTAGGATTTCTCTTCTGCGTTCTTACTTATTTCATTTCCTATCAGACAAAAATATTTCTCCAATATACTTTTTGACATAAGAAATAATATAAGAACACATTGTGTTCTTGTTTTATTTTTAGGAGCCAAACTAAAACCGATAAATGTATTTTTGAATCAATGCTTGAATGGATGTTATTTAGTAACTTACACACACCATTTATCAATTGATTTTTAAATTTCCTTGCTTATACTCTCGACTTGCATGCTATCTGCTTATCTGGTGTCGTGTAGCACGAATATTTGATTTTAACAAAGGATACTAATTAACTCTGAACTCGAATAAGCATACACATAACAATTTACACACGCACACGCGTGTTCACTGATCATGTAACGTAAGATCGCGAGTTTTGAAAATGACGCCAGAAATTTCCTCACGACCGCCATTCGGGCGTGCGTGATACTGACTGAAGTATCACCGCGTACGACTCGGAAATTTCTAATTTCGTGGAGTCGTGACATTTGTGGGAGTGATGGGATGACATCATGCGTACATAACAGGATCCTGAGCAAATGAAAAATACATTTAAAAAGCACTCAATAACATGGTCTCAATGGATTACGAACATGGCATCCAATTTGCAGCATCCACTGCATCATGATTTACATAAAGCTATAAAGATCAGCATTCACTGCCCAGAAGCATTCACTGCTCAGTACCCATGGTGCTTATTTTAAAGAAGCATTCACTGCTCAGTGCCCACGGTGCTTATTTCAAAGAAGCATTCACTGCCCTGTGCCCACGGTACTCATTGAAGATGCACTATTTCACTGCCCTGTGCCCATGGTACTCATTCAAGAAGCATTCACTGCCCTGTTCCAAGGTTAAATCATTAAAAAAAGTAAAAAGCATTCATTGCCCAGTGCCCATGAAAATCATTGGAGAAGCATTCACAATGCATTGTATGAAACTGTCTTGCATTTCAGAAGCATCTGATGCAGAGAAGAAGAACGGGATGTCCTATGCTTCTAACTACCTGCAAGGTATTAACGGGAGGTTTTGCACCCCTATTTCAGTGGTCAGCCAGGGTTCAGCTCATCAACTCTACAAGGAACTATCCTAACACACCTACCAACATCGAGATCAAGATGCGGTCAGCCGGTCGGTATCATCAATAACAAAATACGGACTGTTTCATCAAGACAGAAGGACTGTATATATAATCAACATACAGAATATCAGACTGCATCATCTCAGCTACTTCAGATTTTACTGTCGAAGTTGAACGTTCCCTGTTCGGCGTTTATGACTTGTTTTCAGAGGTCGGACTTCCTTAATTTTGATCACTGAATCGCTGGTACCTATTTCAAGAATTCGTGAGACCTTTTATCTCATGAATGACGGTGGACTTTACTATTATCATTGTTCATGGGATCGAGTTTTGTGTTTGGAAGTGGAACTTTTTCATTTTTTTGCGATGATTGCAATCAATATGATACATTGCATTTGTAGAATTGTTATAGTGCTGTCGCTACTCTTGACGCGCGGCGCATTCAGACGCGTGTTGCACGTCTTTGCTGCGCGTGATAGCGCACAAATGTACTTTCTTTGTAAGAACATGGCAAAGCACTCTCATGCGCCGCAAAAAAGCAGAACGCGCGCCGTAATACGCCGCGCGCCAAAAGTGATTATGCAGCATAACTATATAGTTAGGGCAGTTATGCCAAAAATATAGGAATTGGCTGAAACGTTCATTAAAGTTGCTTCCATGCTTTTTTGGGTACTTTGGGATGTAAATAATCGAAATTCACCGGGAAGCAAATTTTTCGACCATAGGAACATGTTGCCAGGGCCACGCCCATTTGGACCGTGGGAAAATTTTGAAAATTTTATTTCATGGAAATATGGCATGGGAGACCACTAACTAGACTTAAAATTGAACGCTGAGTTGATTCCCGGCGTTATTTAACACTTTGGAGCAATGTTTGAGTCAAAATTTTTGAATTTTGTGCCAAAAATCGTGACGCGCCCAATCCTGACAGGGAAAAATTTAATTTTTTGTTGTTGTTGCATATATAGCATGTGAAACCACTAAATCTATGTGAAATTGAACGCTGAGTTGATTCCCGGCGTTATTTAACACTTCGGAGTAATGGTTCGGCCACAATTTTCGCATTTTGGGTCAAAAATCAGGCTTGCAGCAATGTATGATACATGGTAAATCACACCATCCTTGCCAATAATAGATATTTTAACTAAGGTTCACTCTTTATATTAATCATGAGCCATACGATTAATCTATTTCGAAATACAACAATTTATTTCAAGATCATTTTCATTGAAACATCGGCTTGTTATAGCAGATATGCTTTTCTTCCTAGGCCTAATGCACATCGAGCAAGTACCAAATGACTGGGGAACTGGTAGTCACAGCTGATAGCAAGAATCTGAAAAGACTGCGATATGCTGGCCACCTCATCGCATCTGTTATTCAAAGTCCCGTAATCGATGCATATTCTGGGGAAGTTACAGAATGTGATCGAAAGCTCATTTAATTCAAGGTCTGGCTGGAGCAAAAGGTCGACACAAATTCCATGTACATTGTACATACTGAGAATTACGGATTTGGATTTATTCATAGTAGTCCTCGAAAATGCATGTTCAGTTATTTTTGCTTCAGACCATACTCATACTACTTCTAGAAGGGGTACGGGCCTTCGAGGGCCCAGGCGGCAGCCAGGAGAGGAAGCTCCTGGCCAAGGCAAGCAGTCGGTGGCTTCCGTTATTTGTTTGTTAACTCAAGCTTCTGAAAGGTTCTTACTCTTATCTTTGTAACAGTCAGTTCAAGAAAGAAGCTTTGCAGGCAACAAATCCTACATTTACCATATTAGTAAAATTGCTTTTGAACGGTGTTATGGAAAAGTATTCAAAGACAATTAAGGCTCGCTCAGGGTTGGAATATCAGCTAAATAAGGAGGACAAAGGCTTTCTACGTCGTTTAAAAGTTTAATAAAGATCATCATGCCCAAGATAATTGACTACTTTGAAGTTGCGGGTGATTCTAGAGGTTGGTAAAAAACTTCTCATGATAAATCAAAACCCTCTTTCATCAAAAAGTTCGTCAAGGATGCCCGATCAGAGTACAGTGAAATATCAGCAAATCCATTCCAGATGAATACACCAAAAAGAATTAATTTAGATTTGATAATTTCTGCCTATTCATTATAGGGTATGGAACAAGTGTTCAAGTTCTAGGAAATTCATTGATGTCTAAAACGGGGGAGGGCCGGGAGCTAAATGGCTGGACCACATGCCTATTTTGGTACCTAACTGGTTAGCCAAAATTTTGACCCACCCACCCACCAGTTAGGTTCTTACCCTAAGTGGTTGGGCAAAATCGACGATAACCACCCACCCAATTAATGTTGATTTCCATAATGTTATATAATAATGTAATATCTCAATTGAATCCCATAAATTATCGAGACTTAATTTCCTATGGCTAAATATGTGCATTTTTCTCCGATCTCATAATTATCATTGCATATCATATTTTAAAGCTCCAAAAAACAACTTTCTGTTAAATATACAAACGAAAATGACACAGAATCATTATTAAGAATGAACGGTACCTATTAATTTATTTCACTATCATTTCGAGCGCCTATGCCATCAACGTTATTGCGAGATTGATAAGGTCATATGATGTTGATTATTGCGTTATGTGTGAGTGATAAATATGTGCATAATACAGTATATATAGAATTAGGAATATACGATGAAAAATAAGCACAAAATTGGCAATTTAGCATACTCACTTTCTTTTATCATGCGTTTTCTGGTAGAATGAATCAATTTGGTTTCAATTTCGATTGAAATGGTAATTTCAATAATAATTAGGTCTGAAAATAGCCACTTAGGTAGCAAAATCTAACTGGTCAGATGGTTTGGTGGACCCTTTTGGCAGAAAATTTTACCAGTTAGGGTCCAGACCCTAACTGGTTGAGCCTGCTGGGTCACCCACCCCTTAACTGGCATGTGGTCCAACCAATTAGCTCTCGCCCCCCCCCCCCCCGTCTAAAATCTTATAATAGGAATATACAGTACTTGGGAAAAAGAAAACAAAAATCATCGAAAACTCCCCTAAAAGACCAAGGAAAACTGAAAAGCATGTGAACAAAAATCCAGTAATGACTCTCAGGCCCGAAACAGAGACGAAGTTTTGTGATGCAGCAACCCGTGCCATACAGCTATTGATAAAGAACTATCTAAACGTGAGTTTACTGGAGCTCCTGAATTTCTGATCAAAGATGGTCAAGTTTTAAAGGAACCAAGTCTAATATTCTAAAATTTGCATTTAACCTGATGATAAAAAGGACGGAATCTGTGATATTTCTGTAGATATAAATTTGATGCAATTGTAATTGACCTCTCAGTTGAGGTGAGGTCAAATGCTAGAATCATCTCAGGCAGCAATCATTCATTCAAGAACTTTGGATTCCATTGTGCAGCAAGGTCTGATTATTTTGTGAGGCAAATAGACATGGCGATACTACAAGCAGGAACTAGCCAAATCAAGCCGAAACTAGTGGAACAACCTGGAACCACTCAAATCAACCCAAAAACCTCCCCAAATCAACTAGAAACAAGCGAATCAACCCGACACAAGCGAATCAACCCGGGTTAGGGGTTAATTCGGGTTGATTCGTTTGTTTCCGGTTGATTCGCTAGTTTCGGGTTGATTCGCTAGTTTAGTAGTTTCGGGTTGATTCGCTAGTTTCGGGTTGATTCGCTAGTTTCGTTGATTCGCTAGTTTCGGGTTGATTTGTGGAGGTTTCTAAGTTGGTTCAGGGTTGCGGTTTGTTCTGTTTGTTTCGGCATGATTCGACCAGTTCCTGTTTTATTGTCAATGCCAATAATAGACATTGTAACAGACTTTTATTTTGAACAAGGATAAAACGTGGAACATACGTTTTTAAATCAGATGATATTATCCCTGACGATTCCGAAGATAAGCTGAATAATTCTGATTTTAAAGCAGACATGAATGGGTTATTCAGCCACTCACCCAAGATGATGATTTGATGCACTAGGCATGGGAAAGGATTTTAGTGTTTCTGATGAAGAACTTGTCATTGAACGTGTATCAAGCAATTATTCTAGAAGGAAGATTCTATTCCAGCCAGGTATCAAATAGTTTGAGGATGCTGACAATACAAAAATTCTTGTGCAGACTGCAGATTCTAATGTTGTAATGTTTTCGTCCTTCTAACTTACTTTTTATTGAAGGTTCTTGAATATGATGCGAAAGTTTTCATCTCAGCAGACTTTGGAACTGGTGGCAAAGAAATATATAACTTGTTAATCAATGCCATTCGTAACTTTCTTGGAGAAGTTGAGAGTGATTATTGAATCTTATTTTTCCATGCCGTTACTGGTAGTTACAGGACGTCTTTCATTTTCAAGAAAAGCAGTCAATCTTTGATGCTTGGATGAAATCATCAGAATATAAAGATGAATTCACAGTGGTATTTCAATTTAAAGCTGGATGCCAGATTTGCCTAGTATCAGAGCATATTTCCCGGTTATATGTAGGTTTATCAATATGGCTATGAGACCACTTCAGAAAGTTTAGACGAATTTAGACTAAGATTGCTCAAAAATTCATCTAAAACTGACTTGCATGAGCTACCACCAACATCTTGTTCCCTCTTTCAGCTTGCTCCATGTTCTTAGAAGCTGATACCCGTGGATGGGTTTGGTCTTATACTATGGACCAAGAACCAAATCCACCATTGAATGAATTCGGCTGGATCAATGGATAGAACAGCCAGGATAGTGCTTTGAAAAAAAATTGTATGGAAGAAAATAATTTTACTGAATCCAGGTCCCAGCGTTTAGTTGCTTTATTTGGCCGTCAAGACATGTTTGAGCCAGTTTCAAGAAAAACTTGACCAAAGCAAAAGCAAATGTATGAACTGTTCATGTTTAAGTCAGGGGTTACTGTCTTAATCAGTGTAATTGAGTAATTGTGCAATAAAATTGAAAGTTTTCTTCCAAATTTTTTACTTTTGACTTCCTGGGGCGGCCAATCACCAATACAGTTTCAATGAAAATGATGTTGAAATAGATTGTTCAATTTCGAAATAAAGGTATTGTGTGGCTCATGATTAAAGCGTGAATCTTAGTTAAAAATTTAAAAAAAGCTATAACTGATGAGGATGGGGTGATTTGCTATGTATGATACATTGCTGCAAGCCCGATTTTTGACACAAAATGCAAAAATTGTGGCCGATCCATTGCTCCAAAGTGTTAAATAACGCCGGGAATCAACTCAGCGTTCAATTTTACATAGATTGAGTGGTTTCACATGCTATATATGCAACAGCAACAAAAAATTAAATTTTTCTGTGTCAGGATTTGGCGCGTCACGATTTTTGGCACAAAATTTAAAAATTTTGACTCAAACATTGCTCCAAAGTGTTAAATAACGCCGGGAATCAACTCAGCGTTCAATTTTAAGTCTAGTTAGTGGTCTCCCATGCCATATTTCCATGAAATAAAATTTTCAAAATTTTCCCACGGTCCAAGTGGGCGTGGCCCTGGCAACATGTTCCTATGGTCGAAAAAATTTGCTTCCGGTGAATTTCGATTATTTACATCCCAAAGTACCCAAAAAAGCATGGAAGCAACTTTAATGAACTTTTGCAGCCTTTTTGGCATAACTGTTCTGACCTATAGCAATAAAAGTGATTATGCAGCATAACTATAGCAATAAATCGCAATTACACCACGATGACAACGCTGAAGTTTTAATCGCAATACTTATTTCCTCTTTAGACTTTTAAATTCGTCAGTTTTCAGATTCTTTTCAGATTTTTTCTCAGAGAATTAATATTATGTAACATGAATTACACTTACAGGTTAAATTTTTGAATAAATCAGGAATTGCATTATTGCAATTAATATTGTTCGTGTAGAATTTACGAAAATGTAAAATTAATTGTTAAATAAGATTTAAATTTCAATTGCAATTGAATGGACAGTTTTTTGTATTTCGTGTAGTTATAAAATTCAAAGATTTTGAAGTCTGAGATTCATCGTTTTATTTGCTATTGAATTTTGGGATAAGGGATCGTTCACATCTTACCTAATCACCTAGTGGGAGGAGGTGTTTTCAAATGATTACGTTTGATTACGGGGAGGGGGAGGGGGTTTTGGTGGTTGATTACGTAATCAAAATATCCAATTTTTGACCCATTTTTTGACTCAATTTTTTTGCTACAAATTCTCGGTATTTTCTGATTTTCAGCAAAATTTTCAGGAAACCAACTCGAAAACGCCATTTTTCAGCAATATTTTTCAAAACTTACCTCAATATTTTCTCAATTATTTTTTCAAAGTTGAAACATAATCAATATCAAACTGTCCATTTTGTTCATTTTCTATTCAAGTAGGTGGGGGGGGGGGTTAAGCCATGATTACGTAATATTCTCCTCAAAAGAGGAGGGTTGGGCTTCGATTACGTTTGATAACGAGGGGGAGCGAGGGGGGTTGAAAATGGCCAAAAATTGTTTACGTAACATGTGAACGATCCCTAAACTAGAATATTTTCATTTACAGCAATAAGAATCATTAAAGTCTCAACCAACCCCCTTCCATTCCCTCCTCAGCCGACTTTCTTTCCCTTTGCCAGACCCATTTCCCCTTCAATGATTGTTAAAGTGAGTTCATGTATTTAGATTTTAGACTTGAAATTTTGAACAAATGAAATGAAATCGTATTAGAAATTCTTATTTTCTCATAATGCTGCAAGTTTACAAAACTGTGACTTAAAAAATACTTCATATTCAAAACTATACTAAATACACCACTAAGTCCATGTTAATCTCAGCATCACCTTTCTCCCCTCCATAATACTATAATATTCTGAAGTATCACTAGAAGAGTCTCCGTGTTGGTTGTTGTCTCCTCAACTTAGATCCTCCACGGCCACCAGCTCGTCAGTAAACCAAGGGCCGTGGGACATAAAAATTATCTGAGATGTTTGAGAGCTCTGGTGGTCAAACTCAGATGGTGAAACTACGTGAGGTGTTTGAGAGGTTCAGAAGGTGTTTCCTCTATGCCCTGCTCTGGCAGCCTCACTCTGACACCTTGCCCTCTTCCACGCTCCCTCTCCTGGGCATCTTCACTGGGGTGGTGCATCATCAGTCATGATGAGGAGAGTAGATACTGGGATACCCAGTAATGAAAATCTGAACTAGGAAAAGTCGTGAGGAGGGAAGGGAGTTGCCATTCTAGCACCTCCCAGGAGTCTCTTATCTGGTCACGACTTGACGTTCAGGACTAATAGTCTGAAATTACTTTTAATTTGACGTTTATCGGATAGATCTTGTTTGAAATTAACTTTTGAAAGCTTCTCTGACTGATGAATAAGATTGTTGTTTTTATTACACCTAGGTAAGGAGGCAACACAGATTAACTCACAGGTTTCTCTAATTATTATTCATGTGAAGAAGAGGAGTTACTCAGTTGTTTATAGTAGAACGTCTCCAGTAATGGTTTAAATTTTATTCCATGTATCAGTGAACAGATCTGAGTCATTGACTGCTCACACCAGCCATGCTCCTTTTTACCCCTAATCTAAACTATGGTCACTTTTGCCCTTTCTCCTGCGATGCATTTAAATTGATTGAAATGATGAATGATTACAAGCAACTCAAACTCAAATAGGGTTCTTTATCCCTAAATAATAGCTAACTAGCTAAGAGGCTATCTGAAGCACTTTTTCTGGAGTCTCTTGTGCATACAAAAAAGTGTGGCAGGCATGTCTGAGGTATGAAATATTAACAGCTAGCTATTAGTTGGCCTTGTTAGAGTTTGACATTTTCCATTACTCTCTATTGTCCTCCCCCATGGGACCGAGGCAACCTCCCCTATTATAGAGCAGTGAGGAGGGTGGCGGCTGCAGTCAACATGGCAGGTTGACTAGGCTGGACATGTGGCGACAGCAGAACAGACAGGCACTGAGACAACGTTGAAGGGAGGGAGGACAAGATGTGGGGTCATATTCAGGGAACAGTTTCAAATGAAGGTGGATCAAACAAGATACATTTGGACAGATAGTGTTTTAATGTTAAGAAAATATAATAATTTAAGTATACATCTCAATTTTAATAAAATATCTCTAATTCTGTCATAGATACAGTCTAGATGATGTCACAATTCAAACAGATTTTCATTTTGGCACGTTGGACCAGAATTGAATGGGACACTAACATAGAGGAGGATTCAGGCTTCCTGGAAGTGATGCCTCAGTGGTTGAAATGTTAATAGACAACCATCAGTCGAATTATGTGTTTCGTTCAACAGACGATTTATCTAGTGCGTTCAAAAATTGTGCGTTATAAAGTTGTCCTTTCTAAAATCTCTCATCATAGTTCTTATTTCTTTAATTGAATGTTAATACATTTTTTGTTGCTTTCTCTCAGCTATGGTTTGTTTTAGTCACCAGATCAACCTCAGAATCCACAAATTGTCTGGTTGTATCTCATTCTTTCATAAGGTTGTGGGGTGGCTGTGTGTTTTTTGTTTTCTAGAAAAAAATAATCTATCAGTATTCAGTTTTTAAGTTTTCAGGGATTTTTTCGTCGATTGAGAGAGTGGACTTCATTCATATTTCACATTACACATTCAAGAATTCTACCCATTTTGCAGATATTGAAGGACACATCTTGTGAAGAATCAGAAAGCGAGGATGAAGGGTTCTTCGAAGGCTCCCAAAAGAAGATACTCAGGGTAGGTTCGAGTGGGCATAATGTTACTTGTCTTTGCAATGCTCCAGTATCTGATTCAAAGCTCCACACTCCGCAGCGACTTGCCCAATCTATTGTGACCTCTGAGAGGTGATTATATTCATGTTAATGCGTGCCCCAATTATCCCCACTTTGCGCGCGGTTCTGCAGGTCGCTCTGCTTTTGATTTTGGTCAAATGACTCGACATATTCATGATATCGTATATTCATGGTATCAAGCTCACGCCTATACCCAATCACCTTTTTTCGCTATCCAAAAGGGAGTGGGCGTTCCGGAAAGCAGTACTTTTTACGTCATTCAATGAAGCGAATGATTTCTCAACTCTTTTCTCCCTTCTACTCTTCTAGTTTAGTGGCAGTGTGGCACTGACCCCTCTTCAATAACTGACGGTGACCCAATGTCCCCATATCCCTGTTAATTCCCTAGTTGAGTGACGGTTAACCCTTTTACCCCCCTCCCAGTTGAGTTACGCTTCCCCCCTCTTCCCCCCTCCCCCAGATAATTGACGCTGACCCATTTCCGCTCTTCTCAGTTAAGTGACGCTGACGGAGAGATAAAGATGTCCGACATAACACCAGAGAATGAAGTGATTGAGAAGGAGCTCCTGGATCCACAGGATGTCTTTATCATTGACCTGGGGAATCATGTCTACGTATGGGTCGGAGAAGGTAGGATTTCTCTTCTGTGTTCTTACTTATTTCATTTCCTATCTGACAAAAATATTACTTCAATATTTTTTGACATAAGAAATGAAACAAGAAAAAATTGTGTTCTTGTTTTATTTCTTAGGAGACAAACTAAAACCTTTCTTCTCTAATCTTTTAGCTTTTTAATGCTCCCGATAAATGTATTTTTGACTCAATGCTTGAATGGATTTTATTTAATAACTTACACACACCATTCATCAATTGATTTTAAAATTTCCATGCTTATGCTCTCAATTTGCATGCTATCTGCCTATCTGACGGCGTGTAGCACGAATTTTTAATTTTTAATTCATGATACTACTTAACTCTGAACGATAACTTGAGCATACACATTACACACGCTTGTTCACTGATTATGTAACGTTCTGAAAATACGTCCAGAAATTTCCACACGACGTCCTTTTGTGCGTTCGTGATATTGATTGACGTATCACCGCGTACGACTCGGAAATTTCTCATATCTCGGTGTCGCGACACCTGTGGAAGTGATGGGATGGGATCATGCGTACAGGAGTCCTAAAGAAAAAAATTAAAAAGCACTCAAGAACATGGTCCTCACTGGAATATGAACATTGAACATGGCATCCATGTTCCAGCATCCACTGCATCATGATTTACATAAAGGTCAGCATTCACAGCCAAGAAGCATTCACTGCTCAGTACCCATGGTGCTTATTTTAAAGAAGCATTCACTGCTCACTGCCCATGGTGCTTATTTTAAAGAAGCATTCACTACACTGTCCCATGGTACTCATTGAAGAAGCATTCACTGCCCTGTCCCATGGTGCTTATTTAGTTATTTTAAAGAAGCATTCACTGATCAGTGCCCATGGTACTCATTGAAGAAGCATTCACTATCCAGTGCCCAAGGTTCTCATAGCAGAAGCATTCACTGGCCAGTTCCAGGGTAATCATTAAAAATAAAAAGCATTAACTGCCCAGTGCCCAAGAAACTCATTAGAGGAGCATTCACAATGTATGAAACTGTCTTGCATTTCAGAAGCATCTGATGCAGAGAAGAAGAACGGGATGTCCTATGCTTCTAACTACCTGCAAGGTATTAACGGGAGGTTTTGCACCCCTATTTCAGTGGTCAGCCAGGGTTCAGCTCATCAACTCTACAAGGAACTATCCTAACACACCTACCAATATCGAGATCAAGATGCGGTCAGCCGGTCGGTATCATCAATAACAAAATACGGACTGTTTCACAAGACACAAGGACTGTATCATCCACATACAGAATTTCAGACTGCATCATCTCAGCTACTTCAGATTTTACTGTCGAAGTTGAACGTTCCCTGTTCGGCGTTTATGACTTGTTTTCAGCGGTCGGACTTCCTTAATTTTGATCACTGAATCGCTGGTACCTATTTCAAGAATTCGTGAGACCTCATGAATGACGTTGGACTTTACTAATATCATTGTTCAAGGGATCGAGTTTTGTGTTTGGAAGTGGGACTTTTTTCATTTTTTGCGATGATTGCAATCAATACAATACATCGGATTAGTAGAATTGTTATAGTGCTGTCCCGAATCTTGACGCGCAGCGCATTACGACGCGTGTTGCGCGTGATAGCGCGCAAATGTACTTTCTTTGTAATTGTAAGAACGTGTTAAGCACTCTCATGCGCCACAGAAAAGTAAAACGCGCGTCGTAATACGCCGCGCGTCTTGAAGTAAAGACAGTATAATGACAACGCTGAAGTTTTAATCGCAATATTTATTTCCTCTTTAAACTTTTAAATTCGTCAGTTTTCAGATTATTAATCATTCTTTTCAGATTTTTTGTCAGAGAATTATGTTACATGAATTGCACTTACAGATTAAATTTTGAAGAAATCAGGAATTTCAATAATTAATGTACGTGAAGAATTAACGAAAATGTAAACTTAAATGTGAAATAAGATTTAAATTTCAATTGCAGTTGAAAGGACAGTTTTTTGTATTTCGTGTAGTTATAAAATTAAAAGATTTTGAAGTCTGAGATACAGCGTTTTAATTGCTATTATATTTTGGAATAAGGGATCGTTCACATATTTCCTAATCAATTCACCTAGGGGGGTGTTTTCAAATGATTACGGGGAGGGGGTTTTGGTGGTTGATTACGTAATCAAAATATCCAATTTTTGACACAATTTTTGAAATTTTTTGCCACTTATTCTCTAGCAAATTTTCAGAAAACCAAATCGAAAGCACCGTGCCATTTTTCAGCAACATTTTTCAAAACTTACCTCAATATTTTCATTAATTTTTCCAAAGTTGAAGTATTAACACTGTCCATTTTCTTCATTTTCTACTCAAGTAGGTGGGGGGGGGGGGCTAAGCCATGATTACGTATTCTCCTCAAGAGAGGGGGTTGGGCTTTGATAACTTTTGATTACGAGCCAAAAATTGATGACGTAATATGTGAACGATCCCTAAACTAGAATATTTTCAATAAGATTCATTAAAGTCTCAACCAGCCCCTTCCATTCCCTCCTCGGTCGACTTTCCCTCCGGCCTTTGCTAGACCCATTTCCCCTTCAATGATTGTTTAAGTGAGTTCATGTATTTACTATTTAGATTTTAGACTTGAAATTTTGAACAAATGAAATGAAATCGTATTAGAAATTCTAATTTTCTCATAATGCTGTAAGTTTACAAAACTGTGACTTAAAAAATACTTCATAATATTCAAAACTATATAAAATAAAATCCACCACTAAGTCCATGATAATCTCAGCAACACCTTTCTCCCCTCCATAATATTCTGAAGTATCACTAGAAGAGTTATAGAGTCTCCGTGTTGGTTGTTGGAGGTGTCTCCTCAACTTAGATCCTCCACCAGCTCCTAAGTAAACCAGGGGCAGTGCGGGGTGCATTGCCCCATGAGAGAGGTATATGAGAGATTTTTGCGGGCCACGGAGATGTTTGAGAGCTCTGGTAGGTGTTTGAGAGCTCCGGAGGGTGTTTGAGAGCTACGTGAGGTGTTTGAGAGGTTCAGAAGGTGTTTCCTCTATGCTTCCTCTTCCACAGCAGCCTCCTCTGACACCGCCTCTTCCACGGCTCCCTCCTCCACAGGCACATCTTCCACTGGGGTGGGTGCAGCTACATCAGCATCAGTCATGATGAGAGAGAGATAGAGAGTACTGGGATACACGAAGTGATAATCTGCTGAACTGAGAAAAGTGGTGAGGAGGGAAGGGTTGGTCTCCTTTTTATACGAGGGAGTCTTATCATAGGTCACGTGACTTGACATTCAAGGCTTCGTGTCAACGGATTCTGAAATTACTTTAATTTGACGCTTTATCGGATAAGATGTGTTTTGAAATGAGAATTAACTTTTGAAAAGCTTCTCTGACCGCTGATGGCTGATAAGATCGTTGTTTTATTACATCAGGTAAGACAACACCGGTCACTCAACGGAGGTTTCTCTAATTATTATTCATTGTGAAGAAGGGAGTTGCCTTATGATTTTACATTATCCGTGGGGTGATATGATGCAATGGTTTGAAATTCCAGCTGTATCATGGTGAACAGTCATTGACTGCTCCGCAGCCACGCCCATGCTCCTTAACCTTTTCGAACTCCTAATATCAACCCTAGCAGTCGCACCTTGCCACACTTTGCCTGCTCCTTGCGACTCAAAATTGATTTGAAATGATGAGCCAGACAACGTCGGCAAGTCCCCAAACGACTCAATAAGGTTCCTTTGCTCCCTATATAAGAGTCTAAGACCTACCCTGGAGCGCGCACTGCGCGGTGCACATTGCGCCACAAAAACTGTGGTAGGGTGCCTGAAACTTTGAGTGTGACATGTCACAGCTATTTTGCTTTTTTTGCTCGTAAGAGTTTGAAGCATTTTTCTGTCCCCACTCACTGATGTTAATCCCCTCCCTCTTCATTAGGACATGTAACCGCTTATAACTCCCTTTAAACTTTTAAACTACGCCATGGCACTGACATAACTCCTCTTCATTAGGACATATCACTGACTTAACTCCCCCTGTACTAGGAAATGTCAGCAGAGCGGTGTCTCCTGGACACTGACACACAGGCAGCCTCTGAGGGTGGCAGAAGGGGAGAACAAGATGAGGAGGTTGTGATGGGGAACAGCGTGCAGGTTGTAAAGCAAGATGGGAAGATAATGTTTTTAATGTGTTAAAGAAATTGTAAAATCAAAGTATACATCCTCAATTTTAAACCGATATCTCAATTCATGTCTCGATACAGTCTACAGATGAGTGTCGCACAATTCTAAACCAGATTTTCATTTCAGGCACGTGGGACAAGATGAATAAACGGACACTAACATGGGTCGGAAACTTCCTGGAGAAAGTGGCTATCAGTCTCGAAGTGAAGTTGAAATGTTAACTCGGATAGCGGATCAGTCGATGGTATGTGTTGCTTCATTCAAAAAAACGTTATGAAATAAAAGTCAATCCTGCCAAAATATCTCATCATGATTCTTATTTCTTTTATTTAATAATTCGAATGTGCTTAATTTTTTGTTACTTCCCTCCTCCAGCTGTCGGTTTGTTTTGATCTGCCAGATCAACTTATCAAGTCCATTTTCGAGTGCAATGCTGGCGTTGTATACATCATTCATACTTTATCATAGGGATTATTAGGGGTGGCAGTGGCATGTTTTATTTTACTGCTTGTTCAGCTTTAGCTTAGTAACAGTTAGTAAGTTTGTACATTCCTGTTGAATGAATTTTTACTAGCATGTCCATTGTCCATGTAGGCTCTTCATAAAAAGGTCTGATTTTTGAGGATAATGAACGTTTATTTTGGAGGAATTTTGCATAATTTTCTTTAGCTGACTTAATTGAGGAGAAATGTTGAGTAAGCTGGCCAACTGATTGTTTTGTCCCCTTGAGATTCTTGGCAAATGATCGAAATCAACCTGAGCTGAGCGCATCTACGGCATCTGTGACCGGACATATAGTTGGTTAATTTAATGAATTTTGAAATAGAAGGTGAATCATTTCAGTTCGAATGTCATGAAGTCCATAGCCGGCCATGAATTAAAATTCAAAATTCTTGTAATATAGTACAGTCACTTTGTTAATCATTCCCATCAGACACCTGCACCATGTTAGGTGTTTGATTGACTTTGTCATTTTGTACAACCTTTTATCATTTTATCCTTGCATTTACTTTTTTTGAAGTTTTGACATTAGGAACATTTTGTTTTGTATTGCAATTGTTTCTTGGGTTTGAATTGAGAACTGATAATTTTAATCATAAACCCACCCGGGTTCAACTACTAATTTTAGAGCTTGCTCACAAAAAATTGCGGATACTCAAAAGTCCCAATAAAGCAATTTTCAAATATTGAATTGAGGTCAATGACTTGTCGCTCGACGATGAAGCATAGTGATAGATATGCTAATATGTTTTCATTTTCAAACCTATTTCTAAATAATATCAGTACTGTTGGGCGGGGTTCCGGGGTGGTTACAAACGTGAGAGGAAAATGATTTTGGATTATGCAGACACATTTTTATATTTCAGTTATGATTCTATTCAATTGCAGATCAAAAGAAAAGATAATTTAGTCGATCATCGTTTTTTCAATGGATGCATGAATCGAGACACTTTTGCATGTGTGATTCAGTGATTTTGGCATTTTTCTAGTTTCTTTATCTGTCAGTGTTGATTGAAAATGCAATAAAATCTTAGTTGACATTTTCAAATCCAATTTCAAAAAAAGCATAATGAGACCCAAATGGATGGCCGGCTTCTTTATACACATAATACATGGCTTTAAGGTTGGCTTGCTAGCCACCGTCTAACGATGAGTTGTCACTCATTTTTGGGTCATTTCTGTAATCATTAAGTCATTTGTAGCTGAGCTACGTACGAAGAATTGCCCTGGCTTCATTGCAGAGGTTTGGAAAAGTTTAAATATTCAACGGTTTACTATGTGATTATTGTCGGCGGCATGATAGTTTACCCACAGGTCTATTTAGACATCGACCAATCAGCGCACGAGTTCGCTGTTATCTCGCTCGTTGATTGGTCAATGCCATGGCGATTTCGGGGATATAACGGGTCGTATGAATAAGCCACGGATATTAGAATATTATTCAAGTATATTATCCAGCAGCCACCTGCACTCCTTGTATCTTTAGATATTTCAGCTGTTTAGTTCATATTGTGGACATGAAACTAAAGAAGGCATCTAACTCTTTTATTAAACGTTTACCAGTGTTTGCCGTAGAATGCACCCCACAAAATTAGAAGTATAGATCACACGCAGGTATCATTGGCTGCCGATAGTGACGTCATTATCAGGGTTTAGAGTGGTGTGTTGATGACGCTAAACCTGGTGCGCGGGATAGGGTTGTGTGACAACGTTACCCGTTCCCATAGCACTACAACAGTTCTTTACCACTGTTCTTCTCAACAGTTTATGAGCATAATATTCTCATACTGGTTCTTATCCTCAGTTCCCGTAGGGAGGTGATTGTTGTGTGTGCATGCGCATGTTTGGGAGTTTGCATGTGCATTGTAGTTTTGAGAGTTTGCATGTGCATAACTGGGTCATAATGTTAGCTGCATTGTTCACAAATCTCTACCTCAGGAGATGTTGATGTTTGAAACTTAGAGTCTTCTTCAATAATTTTCGAGGAATTTTACCTATATTGCGAACGTAATTACGTCACATTCATCCATCCTTCCCAAGTTCCATGATTTCTGTGGTGTGATCTAATCTCAGGATATTTCATATTTAATCGTTTTCTGTGAAGCCTGGTCCAGAGAAATCTGAGATGAGAGCAAATCTCAGCTTAACAGGGTGCAAGGGTTAATAGGTATCATGCCCAGCTGAACAGCTTAACCCTTGAACCATGAGACAAATATAGATATTTGAAATTTAATAAGTTTGTAGTCCATCTGATTCGTTTAAATTTATTATTGTAAGACTGTTTCACATGGTCCTGTTAAAATATAGAATAATCAAATCTTTGTTGTGGTGATTAATCAAGTGAGGAGCCTGTTTTGTCTCGTTTGGTTGTCGTATCTTATTATCATTGCGTGTTACTATTTGAATTTCTAGAGGCTGAAATTGTATGTCAGTTATTGAAACTCACAGGCGTTTTTTCATTATTAAGCACACATCTTTAGTACTGACACATCAAATTTGGGACACTTTGTCAGTATTGGCACATCATTTAGGACACTTTGTCAGTACTGACACATCATTGAGTACACTTTTTCAGTACTGACCCATCATTTATGACACTTTTTCAGTACTGACACATCATTTAGGACACTTTGTCAGTACTGACCCATCATTTATGACACTTTGTCAGTACTGACCCATCATTTAGGACACTTTGTCAGTACTGACACATCATTTAGGACACTTGTCAGTACTGACCCACCAATTAGAACACATTGTGACTCAATCAGTCCCTAACCTGCTTCTGCATGTGCATGAACCCTGCATATACAGTATCTGCCTGTGCTACAATAAACGGTCACGTGATGTCGCTATCACGTGACCTTGTACTGCCTTCGCGTGGGGCCTGCATACATACATCTTGCAGGAAGACACTGTATTATTGCCGTGTCAAAGTGTTTCGTTGTCATGATAACCGTTCAGCTGTCACGTGGTACCTCCGGAGCTATTATTGCACGATTCAGGGATCATAGTGTATGTTCTTTATATAGCGTTTAGAAATTGTACATGTATGCAAGTGTTATTTATTGTACCTTAAATTGGGGTACTTAAGTATGTACATGAATACATTTGAAATGATGCATGGTATGCTTTATTTAAGATCGCTTGTTGTAATGGCGTAATGCCTGGCTAGTCTCTTTTCGGGCCAAGTTCAAATCAATTTGACTCTTCTTCAGCATTATCATATATGTACTAGAATTCTATGAATATATCGTGCTATGTAATGGAGCTGCTGTCATAGCCATTGAGGCGTGCCAATAATAGCCTGCTCCTGACAATGCTGCCTGCTGACAATACTCCTCCCCCGGACAATAATAGACGTGTGTGTGTCTGTGTGTGTGTCCTGCTATTCATCAGCTGCTCCTGTCCTCCTCCTATTCTTGCTGTACTCTTTGCTGTCTGCTATACCTCACTCCTCCTCTGTCGAGAGTACATTACCTATATCGAGCTATGATTTGAGTATATTATGCTCCTATATAATGCCGACACGGTATATTGCTTGACAGATTTTTCTCAAGTCGTCGTTGCAAGGGTAGATTGTAGAATCATCTCAGCAGTACTATACTTGTCCTTCTGGGATTAATTGTGGATTGGTTTTTTCAGGAGTATCAGTTAGTTTTGTCATTCTCATTTCTCGCGTTTCAGGTTTGAGGTTCCTTTTGCAGTCTGTTATATCTATTTGTCGGGATAAAGAATATGGTCAGTTCTTTACTTTAAACTTGGTGTCGGTTGATAAAATGGCAATGTAAAGTATTCGAACCATTTTAGGTTGATTCTATTTATAATGGTGGCAGTTCGACTTCCGTAATTTTTACAACTTACGCAATTTAGGCGGCTGTATGAAGTATAAAGATTCAAGATCCTGGTAAAATTCTATAATTGTAATGATGTTGTCAAGTTCTCGAATTATTGTGGTATTTTATGAGGTGTATTTTATGAGGTGTGAACGGTGTCCAGACTTACACATTGTTGCAAGATCAAGGTCTTTGGCAATGCCCATCTACTATGCACTTTTTAACATTTGAACAAGCCCTACTGCTTTTCTAGGTAGGGACACCTTTTTTGAGAATTTTGCCTTGTTGCTTCAGTCTTGGGACCACTAAACGTTTTCATATGATACTGTCTAATTTCGAGGTGTCGCATTCCCATACTTCGAGTTAAAATGATACTTTCATAGTTTCTCCCTCAAATATGTTAATTTTATCCAAAATTTTAATCCTATTCAAAGAAATTAGTTTCGATTAAATTCGATTCAATTAACAAAATTTGAGCTATACCCTAGTTGAATTAAGCTCCTTTCTGTACGTCTCAATTTCCATGATTAGAAGCGAATTATGAAATTTATCCGCTCTTAAATCTATAATCAAAGAATCAAGCCCATCTGAGAACTCTGAAAGTCGAGTGTATTTATAAGTTAATAAACATATTAAAATTGCTTAATTGTCTATAAATCAATTAATCTATGATGCTAAGTGGCCATTGGTAACAAAATACTTAATGTCCAAAATACACCATTATTTCCATAGAAATGAAATAATAAATACGAAACAAAATACCACCCTGCATTCAGCATCTCCAAGTCAGGCTGCAGCAAGTTGCGTGTTGATGCAATTATTTGGCATTGTCCCGACAACAAGTTGTTAATTTCCAAATATGTAACTTGTTTTACTCTTCTTTACTTATTTTGATTGGTTGGGGTATTCTGTACTCGTTTAATGCACTCCTTTGTAATCAAAGCTTCCATAAAATTTGTTTTTAGTTCCAATTCTTAATGGTTCGAGGGCGTAATTTCGTCGGACAATCGATGGTAATATAATGCATTTGAACGAATGAAGCCATTTTCATCGACATGATATAAAAATGTGATCTACTGCCAGATCCCACTGCCGAAAATTCCTATTACCCCTGACACCAGTTAGATTATTTGAAGATTTAAGGATGTACGAACAAGACTGGGACTGAAAGTTCATCCAAATGGCTCAATTAACAATAAATAAAAGTGGTGCCAAAGATGCTTTTGTTGTCAATTATTTGTGTTGCGCACATGTCTAGTGTCAGTGGTACATGAGTCAACACTTGTGCCAGTTGAAGATAAAACCGGTGTCAATGGTACATATAAGGCTGGTTCAGTTGTAATTGTAAAGATTGGTGTCAATGGTACATAAGACCGGTGTCAATGGTACACAAGACTGGTGCCATTGGTGCATAAGAATTGGTGTCAGTGGTATATATGACTGGTGTCAGGGGTAGTTTAGACTGGTGTCAATGGTGCATATTATGACCGGTGTCAGCGGTAGTTTATACTGGTGTCAATGGTACATTAGCTGGTGTTTTGGATACTTTATACTGGTGTCAGGGGTATTTTTGACTGGTGTCAGGGGTAGTTTAGACTGGTGTCAAGGTGCATAAGACTGGCGTCAAGGGTATAAGACTGGTGTCAGTCGAAAATGAGAATTATAATTACCGGTGGTGCACGAACCGGAATACCGCAGTCAAAATTCAAAAATCCATAGTATGCTGGAAAAAGTAGAGCTTTTCAGCTTCAGGCTGACGTCGTTGTCATGTCAGAGCCATGCCGTCAGAGGACTATAGTCACATCAGTTCATAATAGTGAAGCATAATGAAATTTTTTCTGCCCTTAGCCACCGATGGTTATTAGTTCAAAATATGTTGAATTAATTCAAATTTATGCGAATCATGATCGTAAATAAATTATTTCAACTTTCTCCTAACTTAAAATACCGGATTAACACCTCTGTAGCTGGGCATTTTCCCAAATTAATTCTCCTCTGCTAAAATCACGAACAAAATGCTACTCCATATAGACACGTCTGCATTTATAAAGATTGCTAAATATTTTGTAACGGCGGTCCCTGCACATATTATATATTTATCATCTCTTCGTGTTGTTGAGAGAGGGTGTTGTAACCTGTACACCTGATCGGCTATATAAGTGATAATAATTTGAGATGCTGCATCGTTGCTATGTGTTTGTCACCATGGCAACCTGCAGTATCCCTCCTGCATCACCTGCTCCTACTTCTAATTGCGTACAATATTACTCCAGGATAATTAGTGTGTGTCGGTGTTATTTACGGAATGGAGCTGGTGTTTTTCATTAAAGTTAGCTATGGTGTATCCATGATGAATAGCAGAATGGTTCAAAAAAAGTAATATTAAAACTGTCTAATCATATCACTAAATCAAGTACTCACTGACCTTCTAACATAGCAACAGAACACCTCCTCCTCGAGAATATGCCCCCTGTAGAAGTTAAAACCACGAAGACCACCTCGGTCAACACGACCACCCAGTTCCAGGAGCTGAAGACTAGTCTTAAGTTGGCAGAGGAGGTGTACGGAACGCCCCCATCAGGTGCAGCCTCTCATGTTGAAAAGTAGAAACATGTAGCATATTATGGTGATTCCGTGCCATGGTCGCTGATTCCATAGCCTATGTGCATTTAAACCTCATTTTTAGAGAATATGTTTAAAATCTAAACGTATTTTGTAACCCGTATCTTATGGCGCTATGTGATTTTCGTGGAATTTTTGCGGTAGTTTTCTACATTTGTGAAACAAAAAGCCTCAGAAGGAGACTAGTAATTAATTACCAGTCCATTGATTCCTCACTCTTTGACCCATGATTTTAGGGGATGTGGTAGTTTTCAATAACCATTATCTGTTATGTTTTGATCTGGGATCTCCATGGAAGCAAAACTTTACACTCTTTCGTAGTTGTATCAAATTTCACTTTCATTTACAGGTGGTTCATTTTTCATGACCTTCGGTGAGAACTGGTTTGGCATTGTTGTCAAAGACTTCTCTGTTCGTTATCTTTCATTATTTCTGTGTCTGCAAAATCACGCCCATTACAGTGGTGTGGTGTTGTTCCTTAGTCCTTGGTTAAGATAGCTCTCAGTAAAGAAGTAAGGAGTTGTCCTCTGCCCATTAAGTAATCATTACCTGGTTATCTGGACCAACTAATATTCTAATGGCTCACCATTATTTGTTGTAGGGGATTGTTCAATAGCATTGGAGCCACTTGACAGCCAACAATAATCACCCATTGTTGGACTATAATAACCACGCTGCTGGTTTAAAAGCAGTAGTTGTACAGATAAGGTCCTAAATCCTAATTGCTTGATTAGGAATAGAACTTCAAAAATGGTTCCATCCTTGGATTTGTGTTCAGTGTGCGCGTCTGCTCATCTCAAATGCTCGATTTAGTGGTTTTTGGGATCTCTGCTGGCAAATAAGACTGCCAGTCTACCACCATTTGTACTCTGTTGCAATTTACTATTCACACGTACGCGGTCTATAAGCGATAGGGTTTCAGCCAGTAAATGAGATTATGATTTGAGATTGAGATATAGAATTCCGAGTCATCAACCACCGATCTATATCTTGATATGTCATTTGGGGATTTGTCATTATTTGGAGATTTGAGTTGCTCATCTCTAGTGACATCCGGATTTGGCAGGATTTCAATACTTCAGAGCACTAATTGAAAGCCTAACCAGCGTCCAAATGTTACATGATACAACATTATGTTCATTTTAAAATGTTGTTCTCTGATTTGGCTTTTGCACCAGTTCATCATTGCTCCACATAGTTATTAACTGTGTGTGTACTGTAACCTAGTTATAAGATTTGAATTATTTCATTCAACACTTACTCATTGCATGCCTGATTTTCTAAGCGCTGTACCAATAAACGCAATATTATTATGTTGGCAAGAAATGAACGTTACTACCTCAGTTTGCACTTTCATTTTCGACTCTTCTACTCTTCTATTTCTGGATTCTGAATGCTGTTCATATTAAGAAATCAGGGGGGGGTCCTATTAAGAAATTGTTTTCTGTGAGTTCAAAAAATATTCAGCAAATCACTACTCATAAAAAATGCTAAAATTGGTTTATGAATCATGAGTGCTGTGAGTGCCAGGTTTTGAGGTCAACAGATCATGTTACAAAGTTCTACAACCACTGGACTACCAAAATATTTGAATATTAGAATATTGTTCGTCTGGTGAATATATTTTGGCGTGTTGGAGTCTAAGGCTGGAGGCTGTGCTCTGATGATTCTAGGGACATGCTATTAAGATGTCCCTGAAATTATTGGATTATCAGTTCAACCCCTCTTATATTGAATTATCCGCAACCTTGAATAATATTTTGTGCGACTTCAACGTGTAAACCATTCCCTGCTGTTATTCGAAACCTTTATCTTTTTATGCGTTATATTTTTCCGGTTTTAACGTTATCATTGATCCAAATTTTCCTTATTACTCAACCTCGCTGCATGTAAATATAGGGCGCAAAATTATATTTCCATTTCAACTTTTTAACACGCTGTTAGTTTTTCCTAGCCTCGAAAGTGCATGATTTGCCCCTTGATCTTGAAGCATTTGATCGTCGCAAGACAGCATTAGCACCCGCTGAAAATGAATCATGATAACCAATATGTCTACCTTTCCTCCTCTTGTGAGTACCACACCTACTCCTAAACATTCTGTACACTGTACATTAAATACATTTTGTACACTGTAGAATGTACATTATATACTCTGTACACTATACACTATGTAATTGCAGTGGTCACGTGATGTTGACTGCAGTCATGTGATAAGAATGGGAAGTTGACAATTTGCCAGCCAGCAACCCGTGATAAAACCTCGAATTTTTTCCTCAAAATCAGTGGTTAAAACTTTAAAAGTGGTTCATGAATGGATTACATCCAATATTGCTGATTGACAGATTGCCAAGCTTCGCTTCTCATCACGGTCAACAAGTTACAATTTACATTTTGCTGGTAACGCGTGAGGGATTGCTTATCACGCGTGATTCAGCCCTATATAAGTAAATAGAACGTATAAAGCCACGTTCCTTGGTGGAGGCATGATTCAATATCCAGCTAGATAGCACCATGGAGTCCGTGTCAACTGGGGAATCACCTGACCACGTTTTACTCCAGTACTACAAACTCACTAACCACCATCCCCATTTCAATATTTCTCCACCCCACCCTCAGAATTTAGGTAATTGAAAGGGCGTAACAAAGAGTAAGTTACTGTAAATAAGAAAATAATGAATTTAGTTATTAACTTAAGACATTCTTTGATTCTGACTGATGCCCCCGAAAGCATTAAATCGTTTTCCATCATCTGTTTACTGATTGGACCAAATCCTCTAAATTTACCAAAGCCTGCCTGGAACCCCACCAGGTTTTTAGTTAACCTGTGTCCCCTTCAGGCACACTACCCAAGTTATATAACAGACCTGGCAGAGCGGCATGTTACAACGCGTCCTCATGGCCTGTAGCCGCGCAGGTAGGTTCACACCGACACACCTCACATCACATGATATCAGTCTGTACCTGTATAGTTTGATTATCAACCAATTCATCCATATTAATCGAATTCATAGATATTTTGAAAAATTGGCAGTATCATGGGAAATATAGGTATTTAGACTGGGTTGATTTTTGAGTATCCGCAAGAGCGAAAAAATATTTTTTTAAACAAAAAATGGGAGATGAAAAAACACAAGCTGTTTTTGAATAGCAAACCAGTTTACATGCTTCTTGCGAACATTTGAAATCTGGGTTTAAACAGCCTTTCTCCTTATAATTCAACCCATTTATTTTCATTTCTTTTAAACTCGTCGTATCTTCCTTTGTTTGTTCATTTGCTTGTTTCGCTCTATTCAAATGATCTGCTCTTTAAGTCCCCTTAAATAATGGGACGCCATCCAAAAACCACAACACAGTCTTAACAAATACTTGTGTATACTATCTTGGTAGTGACAAAAAGTCACAGCATGCTGCTGCGAGGGTCACGTGACTACTCGCGTATACATAAAAACGATGCTTGACGAAAAATGCTAAACTAGCACTGCAACTAGATTTTCTTGTGTTGAACTTCGTTACACTGCTCTCCTGCTGTTATATTCGATCACATTCTTTTAAAAACACTTGATTGGGAGTCACAATTTCTGGTTAAGACACCCCGAAAAGTTAGGATTAATCAAAGACATTTCCCCCTCGGAATTCTTTTATTAGTTTTACGTACAGTTAAAACATTACGAGTTGATTTGCGTAATTGTCTTGAAAGCATGCTTCGCGTTGTTTGCTCTGCTTGTTACCATAGTAAAGACTGGAACATCAATCTTAGAATAATTAGTGCTGCGGGCAGTGCTACGTATTTAAGTATTTACGATTGTGTGATATCATATCTTAGGACTTAGTTTGAATGTTTTAGTGGGTTTTCATAAGAAGATACGTATCTAGTTTTACTTTTCGTGTATTTTAGATCCTCGCTCGCGATGGCTGAGGGTATTTATGATCACATAAATAAGCCTGCCGAGTACCGGTCTATTCCCGACCTTCTCGAGGCACCTAGTGGTGATTTAAGCTTCCGAGAAAAACATCGTCTAAGGTTCGTAATTTTGTCCCGTTTTGGCATAAAAGGTCCAAAAACCAAAAATGTCTTGGATCGTTTGTTTATTGAAACTCTTTAGTCTTTCGTTCAAACATTTTTCAAAGTTTGTAGACGTGAGGATTTGCACTGATATTCGTCCCTGTACATCTTGCTGAATCCGCCACCCTGCAGAATATTCGACCAATTTGAGCCCATCACTGAAGCGGATCTCAACCCCACGCCTCTGAGCAGCAACGCAGCCCTCGTAGACCGTGGTGTACAGACCACGCCCCTGCCTGACATCCCTCGCACAGCTCGTCCTAAGCAGGAAGACGAGGACTCGTCCCCCACCGCTCTCCGGGAACGCAGCCTCACTTGGCAGTGGCCCAGACTCAGGTCCAATGACACGTACAAGGTTATCAAGAAGGTCCGGGAGGCCCAGGCGGAGAACACGTACGGGTTCGCGTACTACAGCGAGCTGGCCACGGAGGAGCTCACGGTAATAGGACGGGGTGTTGCTTGTGTGGTTCGAGTATCAGGGCCATGTGTGACGCTGGGAATTAACACTTCTGCTTTACTGCTTGTCAGGGCACTATCATTGTCCTTTTCGAAGCAATGAATTTGGAGTTGGCTTTTCTCTGGAGAACTTTGTAGTTCCCTTATTAAAACTTTAAAAGCTGTTTTTCGCTTAGTCCGATGTTTTCACAACGATTTTGGTAAAATTTGGTAATGATGCCTTTTTAGGTAGAGCTGTAAAACCGTCATTCCGCTGAAAAGTTTGTTCTGTGTTTTTCTGTCAAAGCCAAACAATTAATCTGTTTTCAGAGCCGAGAGCCCACCATGGTGAGCAAGAAGTCAGTGAAAGGAAAGCAACCTAAAAGAGAGCACTCCCGACTAGTGCCCCGTTAGTAATGCATGACCTTTTATAATGCATCATAGAACAATTTAGAGAGTTTTTTGAAAAATAGCATTTTTCTTCTCAACTTCTTTACTTGATAATTGATTTTGAAGTTTCGAACCTGAATACGCATGCCGCATGTCTAACGGTACGCATCTAGTAATGAGCAGGCCCGAGACAGAAATAACCACGCACTATGTGACGTCCTATCCGCGTGATATGACGTCATCTTCCGAATCCTCCCGGGGGACGTTACTAAGCACAACCCTGCCGTTGCCTAGTGACACGTTTTATTCAGTTGAGAAAGCCAGCTGCGGCATCGCCATGGAGATAGCTAAGGCTGATTCAAGGACTGATTGGGAGAAAATGATGCTCCACATCAACGATTCTATCAGGTAAATTATACTTAAATACGGAAAATAATTAATTATCAAGGGCGGTGTGAGTTAAGTAATCAATGGAAATGTTCTACAAAATCATAAAATCTTCAACTATTACATTATTCCAATTTTCTCACGGACATCATTTGATTCAAGGAAGGAAATGATTCACTTCCTCATAACTAAATTCCTCTATTCCTAATACCCTCAGTTAACTGTTCATTTAAATAACGAACCTCTACCTTTCCACAGAGACACGCAGCAACAGAAGATGCTGGGTCAGTACATGATACAGAAGTTGAAGAAGGAACAGAAGATGGAGAACATCCCTCCAGAGCAAGCAGCTGCCAACAAGGTACCTGGTACATTTTACTTTTACAAGGTACATTTTACTTTATCAAGGTACATTTTACATTTACAAGGTACGTTTTACATTTACAAGGCACATTGTACATTATCAAGACCGTACATGTAGCTTTATCATGGTACATTTACAAGGTACATTTTACATTTACAACAAGGCACATTTTACTTTATCAAGGCACATTTTACATTCACAAGGTACTTCAACCTTTATCAAGGTACATTTTAAATTTAAGATGTACATTTTACAAGGTATATTCTACATTGTCCAGGTACATTTTACTTTTATCAAGGTATATTATTTCACTTTACCAAGACCGTACAGGTTACTTTATCATGATACATTTACAACAATGTACATTTACAACAAGGTAAATTTTACTTTACCAAGGTAAATTTTACATTTACAACAAGGTACATTTTACATTTACAACCTTTATAAAGGTTCATTTTACATTTACAACACGATACATTTTATATTTACAAGTTACATTTAACATTGACAAAATCGGATAAGGGATAATATGTGATAAGGAGACGGGTTTTAAAGAGCCACTAAATAAATTCATTCGGCAGTAGATGAGGTTTCACACTTTTCGTAATATTTCATATTTGGTGCTCATCGTGAGCAGTGCAAGTTAACCATTCCAACCGATCTATAGATGAGAAGTGTTTTCTGGAGGAGGTCAATAAAGTCTGAAGTCACCATTTATGGATGACGGACGTCTCACAAAAAACCAAAAACTTGAAGCGTTTCCTAAGATTGATTTCATTTCCTGCGTTATATATCTCACAAAATAAAAGGCTCGCCTTATAAGCTCAAAAGAGCTCGCACTCTAATGAGAAATGTTGCCAGCACACCTTAAACTGAGTAACTGTTTAATCGCTAAACCATGCTCTCGGGATTCTATATATCAAATTAAATGGGAGATGTAAAGTATAAAAGGTGTGGCAGTTATTATATTCAGCGTACTATAATATTCGCTTACTCCAAGTTTCGTGTTTTGCTGGGAAGGTATATAACAACAGTTCCCTTGTTTTGTTGCACCCTACCCCCTAGCAACAACTGGTATCGCGTTGTGTAAACCAGTGTGCCTCCCTTCCCAGAGGTGTCTTGAGTCTCTGATCGAGAAGTACGGTACTGGACTAGAGGGTATCGTCTCCAAGGAGAAGGAGTTTGAGCGTCTCATTGAGGCATACCAAGTCTTCATTCGAGGAGACAAGACCAAGACACAAAGGAAAACGGAGAGAAAACAGATTCACAGACGTCTCAGGGTATGAACTATGCAGAGTTTCGTTGCTTTAAAGATTCTAAAGATTTTATGACCCTTCTATCTCCATTGACTAGTTTCTAAATTGAATTGGATATAATTTCCAAGGTCACGCTCTCTTCAACCGAAAATGCTAAAGTGATTAGCCGTTAACAAGTAAACTTATACATGGCTAAAAAACTAAAACTTTTTTACTTCCCAGACAACGGAAGAGCCCCTTCCAGCCATCGGAGACCAGAAAGCAGGACGCAGTCAAGTAGGCTGCAGGATCCGTCAAGAAATGAGGAAGGAGTACGGAGAGAAACTGAGATTGGGCAGCAAGGTCGGACAGAGCGGCAAACCCGTCCTTCACACAACCCCAGGTCAATTTAATTCCTTTCATTCTTTGATCTAAGTATAGTCGAATGTTCGGATCCATCGCTCAATTCTGTTCAAATGTTTCTATCTTGCGAGTTATTCCTATTTTCAAAGTTGCCAATTTAGAATTGACTGTAAGATAACCTCAGGATCAGCTCAGAAGCCCATGCAAGTCAGAGTTCGGAAGAATGTGCCGCCCACAATGGCGGAGGAGGTGGACATGGCCTGTGATGAGGTGGATCTGCCACCTACTCCCAGATCTGCCAAGGAGCAGGTAGGGTCATGATGACAGCATGGATTTAAGCATTTACTCTAATAAGATCTGATAAGAAGTTTTGTTGGCGAATTGCGATCAAAATCATATCTTCATTGTCAAACCAAATTAATATGGACTGTTTCCATGTTGATTTATTAACCAGTTCCAAGATTCCCCACTTCGAGTATCAGAAAATCACTAAAAATTACTGAATTAGGTTGAAGATGAGCAGCGGGAGGAAGCAACTTCTCAGCTATCGATGACGTATGTTCCAAGTGAAAGCCAGTCTCTAGCTCAGCTCCCTGACGAAGGAGTGTCTGTTGAGATCAAACCTGAGGTAGGTAAAAAGTAGAAATTAAGAAATTATGGGATATATTCCACAAAATGTTTGTCAGAACCATGGGTAGTATTCCTCCTCTTTACTTTCCTGCAGTTGATTACTCTGTCAAATGTCTTCATTACTGGAAAGTGTAAGTCCATAATCCTTCTGTGTTAGAAGACTTATATGAATCTTTGAGATGATTCCTCAAACCTCAGGGTGAAGAGAAAGAAGACGTTTTGGAGCATGACAGTGAGGATGAAGAAGCTGAAAAGGAAGTTGCAGCCATTTCATCTGCTAAGGAAGAAGATTGTCTGGTTCTGGATGGGGACAATGACGATGATGTGCTTGTGGTTAACTCAGAAACAGAGTTGATTCCTTCAAAGCCAGTCCAAACGCCGAAATACGAAATCGTTACCGAGGAGGCGGCTCCTGAAGTTGAGGCAGCTGAAAAGGAATCTGTTGAGGCAGATGCGAAGCCTGACGAACCAGTTGCAGAAGAGACAGCTGTGAAAGAAGAGCCAGCAGCCGAAGTTGCTTCAGAAGAGCCAGTAGCCGAAGTTGCTTCAGAAGAGCCAGCAGCCGAGGTTGCTGCAGAAGAGCCAGCAGCCGAAGTTGCTGCTGAGCCAGCAGCCGAAGCTGTCACAGAAGAGCCAGCAGCCGAGGTTGCTGCAGAAGAGCCAGCAGCCGAAGTTGCTGCTGAGCCAGCAGCCGAGGTTGCTGCAGAAGAGCCAGCAGCCGAAGTTGCTGCTGAGCCAGCAGCCGAAGTTGCTGCAGAAGAGCCAGTAGCCGAGGTTGCTGCAGAAGAGCCAGCAGCCGAAGTTGCTGCAGAGACAACAGAAGTTGAAGTTGATTCCAGTGAAGATCCTTATAAGTCTGTCGCTACTGACATTGTGAATGGAGTCCTTCAGAAGCTCGACCAAGAGGCAGCACTTTCGGAAAAGGCAGAATCAGAAACCTTTATCAATTTGTGGTTCTAACATGCATGCATTTCACTAGGGCATCAAAAACCTTGCAACTAATTAGTTTTTTTTCTTTCTTTGCATAACAAGGGCCCCAAAAATATTTCTATGTTAATCAAAAGAGGTGAACAATTCGTCATAGAATTTCTCCTGAAGTTTCACACGCTTCAATCAATCATACTGCAGCTAATTGCAACAAGTTAATTAATTGCCTACGGGCTTTGTTTGCAAAACTCTCCTGCAATCTTGTTTCAAGCAGTCAGCAAACACTTTCTCGGTTTATTTTACTTTTGAAGGCAATCATTTCTTTTACTGGTCTCTTCAAACAATGTGGCATGCCTTTCACTACGAAGAATATAATTCTCCGTATTAAATTCCTGCATAAGTCGATCAGGTACTACGGTCAACAGATTCTTCTTCCGAGATGAATTTATCCTAATTTCTCCTGACAAACAAAACGTCAGCTGTTATTTCGTTATTAGGATTATGAGTTCTTAATTTCGCACAATGGTGCACTGATGCCACTTTACGACAGTTAATAAACTCCCTTCCCCTTGACCCTTTGAAATAATGAAATACTGAATATTGAGCATATTGCTTTATCTCTGCCACTTTCAAATACTAATTTGGTTCATTATCTGCCTCGCGAAAATGACAAATAACTTACTATCAATACTGATTCTGTTCGATCAATCACATTGGCTCAAGTCACACTGCTGCCTCTCCGAGAATATTGCATTTGCACTGGATTTGCGTCACATCAGTTGATGTTCTCTGTAGAAACTATTAGCCTTTATTAAAACCTTGGTCGTGTGAACTCCGAGAGAGCCCAATCACAGCGATTCGTGGCTCGGTGCAACATTTACACCGCGTTGCTGTCAATTTTGACAACATTGCGCAGCGTCGTTATATTCGAGAGGTTACACGGACTAATTATAGTATTTGCCTGCTTTCCTTTGTTACAATTGTCGTCGAAATGAGGTAGGTTATTTAAAGCAGTGAGAGTAGGGCAATGGATTTCAATACTTTTATAACTACTACCATAGTTTTGAAGGATGAAATTTTATGGAACGTTTAGTTGAGTTGCGAGTAGAAAATATTTTGCTTCCATCATTCGAACATATAATCGTTTGCTGTGACTATGCCACTGCACTGCCCAGATAGTTTGGTTGTGTTTTCTAATCCTTGACTTTCTCAGATCTGAAGTAGAACTTGACGCAGCCCGGGTGAAGTTCAAGTCCTCCCCGGATATTCACTACTACGAGAAACAAACCCCGGAGGGGGAGCTGGTGTGCCATCCTGACGACAAGCTCATCCTCTCTGAGGACCTCAGCACTGCTGAGGCAGAGCTGGATGAGGAGGCAAAGGCACTCTATCACAAGGTCCTTTCAAGTGAGTGTGACAGGCAGGAAATCAAGTTGATTGTGCATTTTATTCCTACTGTATTGTGCAGTCAATAATCGATTGCTTTGCTTTTGATGAGGAGTCCTTGATGAGGCTACAGATTAGGTGTTCTCAATGCGAAATTGGCACAATCTCAAAATTCTGATGTTGCAAATACTTGGAATTGCAATACGTGATCAATTGTTTCGCAACGTAAAAGAGCCATCTGTAACAAAGTTACGGGACCTATTTGCATAAGCTACCTGTGATGGTGCAGATTGAATTATTTGATAATTCCAGCCACAATTTGAGAGGGGTTTGGGGTTTGGATACTAAAACAGCGTACTGATAGAATTAATGCCATAGCAGCAGCTGTTGTCAAATGAGAAACAGGAAATTAAAATCAATAAGAATTAAGAGGATCTTCTATTCTTCTATGCTCTCTCAACTTCGGCAAGATCTAGATTTCTCATTGAGACTTCTCACTGGCCACTTTTAATAATCCATTTAGAACCTTGCTGCTTCTGTGAGCATATTTATGGATTTTCTGAGTTGATTTTACAAATGTTTCACCCCCTTTATACCATGTTCCATGTAAACAGTAACTATACAACTACCCAGCAGCCCACACTGAGAGCGAAGCAGTAGCTGAACCAGAGAAAACAGAGACTACTGAGACTGCTGAGACTACAGAGACTGCTGAGGTAGTTGAGAACGGACTTGATGCTCCTGAGGAGGGAATTGCAGACCTGGCAAGAGAGCTGACAGACACTGCTCTGAAGAACGCCACCAAAACACCAGAAGAAGGAGAGACTGAGGTTGGTTCGGAGAGATTTCCTTTATTTCTCATAACCATCTATAATCATACCTTCCCTCTTCAAAATAAAACCAAGCCCATCAAAACAATATCACCCTCATCTAAGCAATACCACCCTCATATTCTAAGCAATACCTCCCTCATCAAAATAATGACACCAGTATCAAAATAATACCACCCACATAGAAATAATACCTCCTCCATCAAAACAGCACCACCCTCCTCACAGTAATACCACCCTCCTCACAGTAATACCACCCTCCTCACAATAATACCACCCTCCTCACAGTAATACCACCCTCCTCACAGTAATACCACCATCCTCACAGTAATACCACCCTCCTCACAGTAATACCACCCTCCTCACAATAATACCACCCTCCTCACAGTAATACCACCCTCCTCACAATAATACCACCCTCCTCACAGTAATACCACCCTCCTCACAGTAATACCACCATCCTCACAGTAATACCACCCTCCTCACAGTAATACCACCCTCCTCACAATAATACCACCCTCCTCACAATAATACCTCCCTCCTCACAATAAAACCTCCCTCCTCACAATAAAACCACCCTCCTCACAATAATACCACCCTCCTCACAATAATACCACCCTCCTCACAGTAATACCACCCTCCTCACAATAATACCACCCTCCTCACAATAATACCACCCTCCTCACAGTAATACCACCCTCCTCACAGTAATACCACCCTCCTCACAGTAATACCACCCTCCTCACAGTAATACTACCCTCCTCACAATAATACCACCCTCCTAACAATAATACCACCCTCCTCACAATAATACCACCCTCCTCACAATAATACCACCCTCCTCACAGTAATACCACCCTCCTAACAATAATACCACCCTCCTCACAATAATACCACCCTCCTCACAATAATACCACCCTCCTCACAGTAATACCACCCTCCTCACAATAATACCACCCTCCTCACAATAATACCACCCTCCTCACAATCATACCACCCTCCTCACAGTAATACCACCCTCCTCACAGTAATACCACCCTCCTCACAATAATACCACCCTCCTCACAGTAATACCACCATCCTCACAATAATACCACCCTCCTCACAATAATACCACCCTCCTCACAATAATACCACCCTCCTCACAATAATACCACCCTCCTCACAATAATACCACCCTCCTCACAGTAATACCACCCTCCTCACAATAATACCACCCTCCCCACAATAATACCACCCTCCTCAAAATAATACCACCCTCCTCACAATAATACCACACTCCTAACAATAATACCACCCTCCTCACAATAATACCACCCTCCTCGCAGTAATACCACCCTCCTCACAATAATACCACTCCCTCACAGTAATACCACCCTCCTCACAATAATACCACCCTCCTCACAGTAATACCACCCTCCTCACAATAATACCACCCTCCTCACAGTAATACCACCCTCCTCACAATAATACCACCCTCCTCACAATAATACCACCCTCCTCACAATAATACCACCCTCCTCACAGTAATACCACCATCATCAAAATAATACCACCCTCCTCACAATAATACCACCCTCCTCACAATAATACCACCCTCCTCACAGTAATACCACCCTCCTCACAATAATACCACCCTCCTCACAATAATACCACCCTCCTCACAATGATACCACCCTCCTCACAATAACACCACCCTCCTCACAATAATACCACCTCCTCACAATACCACCCTCCTCACAACAATACCACCCTCCTCACAGTAACACCACCCTCCTCACAATAATACCACCCTCCTCACAGTAATACCACCCTCCTCACAATAATACCACCCTCCTCACAATAATACCACCCTCCTCACAATAATACCTCCCTCCTCACAATAATACCACCCTCCTCACAGTAATACCACCCTCCTCACAATAATACCACCCTCCTCACAGTAATACCACCCTCCTCACAGTAATACCACCCTCCTCACAATAATACCACCCTCCTCACAGTAATACCACCCTCCTCACAATAATACCACCCTCCTCACAGTAATACCACCCTCCTCACAATAATACCACCCTCCTCACAATAATACCACCCTCCTCACAATAATACCACCCTCCTAACAATAATACCACCCTCCTCACAATAATACCACCCTCCTCACAATAATACCACCCTAATCACAGTAATACCGCCCTCAGGCTGCCGCTGAACCAGCTCCTGCTGAAGCACCAGCAGCAGATGCGACCCCCGCAGAAGAACCCTCTGCTGAGGAAACTCCAGCCACCACAGAACCAACCGCAGAAGCACCAACCGCAGAAGCACCAGCCACAGAAGCAGCAGCCACAGAAGCACCAGCCACAGAAGCACCAGCCACAGAAGCACCAGCCACAGAAGCGCCAGCCACGGAAGCACCAGCCACAGAAGCACCAGCCACAGAAGCGCCAGCCACAGAAGCACCAGCCACAGAAACCGCAGAAGCACCAGCCACAGAAGCACCAGCCACAGAAGCACCAGCCACAGAAACCGCAGAAGACCCCGTGAACTCGTTAGCTCGACAACTCTCAGAAAGTGCGATCACTAACGCGGCAGAAGCTCCCGTTGAGTCGAGCGCGTAGTGTGCACGCATGGCATTCATAACTCAACGCTAACTTGAGGGGTCTTACAGCAGAGCTCGCACTGGGCCAGGGACAGTGTCAGTAAAATTCACGTTTTGGAACGTCTCGGGGCACTTATCAGCAGCAAAGATCCGTGTACAATCGACATTCAGCTGATATGGTTTAGAAAACACACAAAAACCGGTACAGGAACCCAGGTCGTGCGGTCGAATTTAAATGATGCTGCTGAAAATATAAAACACGTGGACGTGTAGAGTCTCAGTCACAATCAAATACGTTGACGATATTAACATTTTCAAATTTAAAGGAAATCATCGCCTTCGATTTATAGTTATCGAAATCTCCAAAATAAGAACAATTCATATATCTTCATCTTGATCTTTATGAAAAGCAAATGCATGTTCATGTTGTGTAATTAAATATCATTGATTTCAACTATTGTTTGATGCCAAAATTGAATAACTAAGTTACAATTATAGCTAAGCAGAACTACTATTACTTGTATAAAATTAAATGAAGTTATGAGCACAAGTAAAACGAATAGTTTACCTTTATATTGAATCTTATTGTATAAATGGACTTACCTGGAAATAATTTAAAATTGAAATTTCTAACTGTTGCCTCGAGAATGGCTAGAAAGTAGAAGTCAACCATTTATTCAGAATGAATTTTATTTTTTATATCTAGAAAACAGAGATCATTATTATTTAATACTATTACTTATGATATATTTCATATTTATAAATATAATGGCAATGTAAACAGAAACTTAAGATGTAAAGGAGTTCAAGTTGTAAACGCCGCGCACGAGAAATAGGCGGTTCAACGTCATCAACTCACTACATAAACATATGATTACTAGCAGGCCCGTTGGGCCTGCAGACACACAGCTCACTCGGCGCTGCTACGCAGCACCTCGTTTGCAAATATTGAACACTACCATTCAAATTGATTGGATAATTTTTACCGCATCAAAAAATTGCAATCAGATCAATAGTTATACGCAACGAATTTTATGAAGGAGCAGGGTGAAAAAATAGTTCGACGATTAGTCTCAGTAATTGTGCTAAATCATGTGACTTTTGTTCCGTTTTTGTTCCGCAGGATGATGTTAAATCTGACAACTGATTCCCATACTGATTACTGACATTGGACAATTTTTTTCATATTGACCCGGGCCAGGATCAATTCTTGGTAATCTGCTTCACCTATATTCAACTCGAATAAATTGTACACTTTTGTAAACCTTAGATTGCTCTAAGCGTTCAATTTCAAAATTACAGTTACTACTGTTATCACCGACTAAGCATTGATTATAGACCGCACTCTGCCACAGTTTTATGATAACAATCCATCTGAAATATCCTCCGTTATTCAAGTTATGTCCATCTTGAGATCTTGAACTTGAAGTAAAAAAAAAACGTCAAATTTCCAAAATCTACAGTACGGCATTTAACAGTAGAAGCGTGTTAGAAAGCACTCGCATAGAACTGATCATTATCTGCACGTGCACTAAAATTGGTTTCCATAGCAACAGCACCTCCTTTCTCCCGTTTGTATTCGTTTTCCTTGATATTTTCTTGGCAAGCTCAAATTTAATTCGGTGCGGAAGCACAAACATTATTCACGTGCTCTTACGAAATTATAATTAAGATGATATTGATGTCATCCTGCCCGCCTATTTCTCGTGCGCGGCGTTTAGTATTACGGGATTGTTGTACATGTAGCCATACAGCAATAATTTCATTTTTTAAATTCTCTAGAGTTGGTGGAATCTCAATCAAATATTCGGTACATCTAGTTCTACCCGTGCTCATCAATTTAACGCTTCAATGTTTAAATGTTTAACTTATTAGAAACTTAATACAAATAAGTCCTTGTGTATTTTCCTTTTCGGCGCTGAACTCCACAAAATTGATGTTCGATAGAAGCAACACGTTCATTTTCAAGAGATATTTGATTTTATCATTCACAATGCGATTGTTATTGATTAATGATCTAACTGTAATAATACTCAAAGGTCAATTGTATTGTTTTACTTTTCGTTTTTTTTTCATAAACTAGAAGGAGGGCCTGTGCCCGGAGCTGAGGCAACGTTTGGGTATGTCTCCCATATAAACGCCTCTGAGTCTGAGTGACGTCACAGATCAAATTCAAAACCTCAATCTTATTCTTAACTCTCAGTATCACAGTCTGAGACCATGACCTTCATCCTCAATGGTAATCTAACAGTAACAAATTTAATCCTGAGACCGAAAGTGGATGTGATCACATCCGATCCTAACCGGAACCTTTCAATATATTTATCTATGACAATGACGTCGCGTCACTCAGGCCAGGAAAATAAATCTTAATAATCTAACTTCATTCTTCAAGTTTAAGCAACTAAACTTTAGCGCAGTAATGACTAATGAGTAAGACAAGAGTTAGGGTCAGGATTTTCATTTAGTTCTCTGTCATTCAGATGCTTACAGTTACACGCGGCCTATGGCCTATTCTGAGGAGGAACGACGGCCCGCTTAACTTCAAACTTGTCGTTTCCTAAGCCCGCGTAGGTGTGTGTACGCGCCACGTGCTTCCCCGCGCTGCGAAGTCGCGGGCGCACGCGCGCGCGCCGAAGGAGTCTGACATTACTCCATGTTACGGAGCCTTATTTTGCGCGCGCAAGCGCGCCTCTTCAGAGAAGAGGCAAAGCGCGCGCAAGCGCGCGCAAGCGCGAACAAACAGGGACACGTAACATGTGGTAAAGTCTGACAACCAATTTCATTCGATCGACCGCATCGCATACGCCTGATGGTTTCCTAAACCCGCATAGGTGTGCATGTGTGTATGCGCCGTGCGCTTCTCTATTCCTATAAGCCGTCATAGGTATATGCACGCGCCGCGCGCTTCCCTACGGTACGGGACACACCGGGAAAGCGCGCAGCGCAAGCCAAACAGAAATATACGTGTTTAGCAAGCTTCCCTACGAGGAACCGAAAGCGCGCCGCGCGATCGCGACAATAACAGGGTTGTCCTACGTTTTGCTAAACACGTATATCCTTGATGGATTTCTCCCATCCCTAGCGCGCAACACTCGGAAGTTTGGAGGGTCGTGTTGCATACTCCCCGCGGAAAATCTTGTGTGCGCGGCGGAGGGTAGGGTAACATCCTACAAGTATATCCCTGTCCCGTAGGGAAGCGCGCGGCGCGTACACACACCTATGCAGGCTTAGGAATCCTACGTTGTAGGACCTATTGTGCGCGCACAAGCGCGCGTGTTCAGAGCTGCAGAGAAGAAAAGGCTCGCGCGAACAAACAGGGACACATAGCATGTGGCAATAACAGGGGTATAAGTGTTTAGCAAACCATAACATTTATTTGTACCATAACCTTTATTTATGTTAACAAACCAATAGGTCAATAGATTTATTCTATTTTCTTCTATTTATGTTATGCTTCTTTCATTTGTTGTGAAAATTTGGAATCTGCATTTTGCCATTCGGCATTCACAAATGGTGAGGGCATAGTGAATTGGTCGGATATTGAGCACAGAACTGAAACTAATTAATATTGTACAAAGTTACTTTCTGATTCTCGAGTCTTAACAACACTTTACTTTTGATTTTGAGACCATGAGTTTACACATGATTTAATTTGTTAAGTTCAATGAAACTTTACTGTACAGTATCACATAACTCTTGGCACCAATTTTATCATGCACTGCTTTTGACCCCTTGATCCCACTTTGAGTTTTGCCACCTTTTTCGTCTTGAAAGTAGTCTACTTCTCTCCTCCTAGCTTATATTTCTAGTTTCTTTTATATTGGCAGCTATCATGCATTGACAGTAAGCATGTACAATATATTCTACCCAGCTAAAATTAAAGTTTCCTGATATCTTATAGGAAGAGCTCATCATTTTTGTAACCTACATTCCCAAAACATACATAGCAGGTGTCAGGTGATGACTATTGACTGATTATCTGGAAGAATTTGATGTTAGTGTGCTGATTAGTGTTTTTCACCTATTCGTGTTGCCCAATGGCAAAACATTTTATCTTTATCTTTATCTTTAAGCTTTTTGGATAGTTATTAGAGTGGTTGCATTTCTAGAAGGATGTTTCAGCATATAGACTAAGGAAAAATCCATTCTGAGAACCATTCACCCATTCTAAATTTTTAATTGAAGGCATTTGGCACTTAAAAGCAAAATCTCAAAAATCTCCAATAGTGTTTTTAAGCCTGAGGCACATGTATAGTACATTGGTTGATCAAATGGAATTGGTCGATCAATCAACTCCATTTTAGTATTTCAACAACTGATGTGTTTTACTGGTCCCAAATGACTTGAATCATGTTTGAATAAGCAATATTATAGTTTCTTCCCTACTAGCTCGTTGATTTTCTGTGTAAAACCCATCAGCCGATCAAATGGAGTTTATCGATTGACCAATTCCACTGATCAACTGATGTTCTCAACATCGGTTCATGTCTCATTACTTTTTCATAAAACTATGATTGTGGGATATTGTTTATCCAAAAATCTGCATCCATCAAACGAATGTGGTTCAAAGCCATGAAGTATTCTTAATGAAGTCCTTGCTATTGCACCAGACCACCTGGGTATAGTCCAGAGACTTTCTCAAGGTCTGGTTTTGCATTCAAACTCCTGTTTTTTCAGCAAATTTGGCACGGTTGCTGCTCCAAAAACTAAGAATTTTTTTGATTGGCAAGTTCTAGAAATGATTCCAACTTATCTGAAAAGTTACATTGAAGTTTATGCAGATAATATGTCAGTTTTCACTGCCCATTACACATATAAGTGATGAGCTCATTTCTGGATGACCCCTTCAATGAAACATATTATCAATTAAATCCAAAAAGTTCTAAGGTAGGTATATTAGGACTTGCAACAGTAATTTTTTACTATTGGTAACCCTTTTGTTAAAACCATGAGCAACCAAATTCAGCCCATTATGATTTGCTAATTTCTCACTTTGGTCCATAAAATTTCTGACATCTTAACAGCCTAACTTTTTAAACAATTGAGCTTTACAAATCATGTTGTGAGTGTGGAATCTATATTATTAAATGGATGACTATCGGGTCCAATGGATCAAGAACCAAGTCTTCTTATCATTGAATGTGGAGGATGATGCTTTGTTTGAAGACTTACTGGAAAGAGATGAGTATGCACATACCATGTCTCTCCAGAAGTATTTGGATTATGATGATCCTGAAGCAAGCCAATCCATCATTTTCCATCTAGAGGTAAGCTTTTGGAAGTCTACTGAAATCACCCAATCCTAAACTCACATAATGACAGTGAAAATGTGATATTCTGAATGCCAGTTCAATCATTGAATGTTGCAAAGGGCTTCTGCAATGACCAATTGCAGAGAAACCTGACCATTAGATAAACTTTTATTTACATACCTACCTATCAATTTTCAATTATAAATTTAACTTTTGCAGACATTTGAGAAGGAAGAAGAGATTGAAGTTGAAATTGAGGTAGCCCCAAAGTTTAGCAGTAACTTTGATGGTTAGTACCTATTTGATACCTTTGAAGATTTAATGATAGGCTTGTCATCAATCATATTTGGAGAATTGATGATCAGATAATACATAACAGCTATGTCACCATGAGTTTATTAGCTGTCCAGTGTCCAATGTGTTCAGACAAAGTAATGGATCATGTATTTAGTCAATGGAAATCAAGTGGGGATGTATACTCTCGAAAAATTCAGCTCTATTACTTATTTAGTTATTGTGAAAACCGTTTTCAGATGATGAAGAAGGGAGCAACCCTAAAACCCCAGAGCAAGCAGCAGATGGAGAGGCTGCTGAGGAACCCCCACCTCCACAACCCCCAGGAAAGAAGATAGAGATCATCAAGAAAACAATCCATATCATGCATATGGTGCACAGTGAACTTAGTGAAGCAGTTGTAACAGGTTCTGCTGTTTATTTCTTGAGGACAGTGAACAAGGCTATCCCAGTGCCTACTTCACAACGCCATGCTGATGAGATTGTTCCAGGATATCTTTCCTTCAGTTTCATGAGTTCTCGACCACTTCCAATTCTAGAGCAGGTGATGGTGAATCTCTTCAGTCCCTTACTTGCCACCTACTCCTTACAAAAGCCCAAGGATGCAGCAAAGGGTGATAAGAAGGGCAAAGATGCTGCTGAAGAAGCCCCACAAGTGCGCTCTGTAGTGAGAGATGAGTTCCTGATTAACATGTCCAAGTTCTGCACTCACATCGGCCGAACTATCCAGCAAGTGGAAGGAGAGGTCAGGCTTGACATTCCTGAAATTCAGATTGATGATGTCCAGGCAGCTGCTGGAAACATGGACATTGTTACCACTCTGGAGGGTGCTGTTGAGAGTTGGGAGAAGGCAATAGCTTCGTGTTTGGAGCAGCAGTTAAAGAAAATTCCTGTGGGTAATGGTCCTTTAGCTGAGATTGATTTCTGGAGGGAAAGGAGCTCAGCATTGAGTGCAGTGTGTGAGCAACTTGAGCTTCCAACTGTAAAGAACATGCTAGCTGTTTTAAAGGTTGCTGAAGTGTCTGTTCTCAGTACATTCGAGCATAATCGAAATGAGCTGAACAAATTCTACACAGAAGCCAAGGATAATGTCCGATTCCTTTCCACCCTGGAACGACATTTCAAAAATCTCGCCCTTGGTTCAACGTTCAGTGTTGTCATTGATACGATTCCTTCTCTAATGAATGCTCTGCGAATGGTTTGGATCATTTCCAGGCATTATAACAGAGACGAGAGGATGGTGCCATTGATGGAAAGGATAGCTTGGGAAATATCTGAACACGTTGCTCGTGTTATCAACATCAGAGCAATTCTCAGAGAGGTTCCTGAGAACATCAAACAGAGAACTGGTGAGGCCATCACAACCCTCAAAACGTGGAAAAATTCTTATCTCGATGTGAGAGCCAAGATTGAAGCCTCGGGTAGGGATGCCAGATGGGAGTTTGACAGACGACGTCTATTTGAAAAGACAGACTACATGTCTGCAATATGTCAGGACCTGCATGACATAGCCCAGGTTATGGAAGAGTTCTACAACATCTTCGGACCTGAGTTGAAGGCAGTCACAGGGGAACCAGAGCGAATTGAAGAGGTGCTGCAAAGAGTTGATGGACTTATTGAACCATTTGAACAGGTCAAATTTGATATCTGGAATATCAAAAACCAGACCCAATGGAGGCAGGTGATGAACTGGTTCAATCAAGAGGTCCTTCTCATAGAGTCAGAGGCTAAGCACTTCATCGATGACTCCTTCAAGACCTTGAGGTCAGCAGAGGGTGCATTCGATATGATCCTCAACTTCAGACACATCAGATCGAGAGAAGCCATCAATTCTCAGATGATGAAGAAGTTCAATGAGATCCTGACACAGTTCATGAAGGAAGTGGATCTAATGGATTCCATGTTCAAGGATGGGATCAATAACCCACCCATCTACAAGAATCAGCCTCCAGTTGCTGGAGCCATTGCCTGGTCCAGATCCCTCTTCCATCGCAACAAAAGGACAGTGCTCAGGTAACTATGCATAGATACGTGATACCTTCTCTGATGCATTTATTTCGATTTTATATTCTATTTCAGGGCCTTGAATCGTTTCAATGAAATATTGCTTCTCTAAACATTCAGATCAATGAATTCGCTTGCACTCACATAACAACTTTATCTAACTCCTCTCTATTCAGGTTCAAGACCCTCGAAGAGATGCTGCAAGGTGAACTAGGGGTCGTTGCCAAGGAACACTACCTCAATACAGCACGACAGATGAAAGCCTTTGAGGATAAGCTGTATGAGAACTGGCTGCAAAACGTTGAGAATACGCTCAACACTCATCTCAAAAAGCCTATTCTAGCTATTGGTAAGTTGCACTAGCAGATTGTCAGATAAATCATCAGATTTCTTCCATCTTGTCGAAAACAACATACACCCTGCCTGCACTTTGAAGCTTTTAAATTGCAGCTTCATGCTTGAATTTTATACTTCTAACTTCCTTCTCTACAGGAGTTTCTCCATCTGCTGATGTAGAACAGGAAGCTAACGAGGCAAGTGACCAGGGCGGGGCTCCTCAGTACTACGTCAACTTCTCTCCGGAACTCACCGAGATCATCACGGAGACCAAATACCTCGAACAGCTTGGGTAATTATACACGAAAGACTGGTAAAGCTGGGAAATCTGAAACTTTTATCTAAATAATTTCATGGTTAATTTCAATTTTGAATTACTTTTCCCAAAAAGAATTACCATCAACTTCCTTCCATACTAATGCTTACAACCAAGTACCGTCAGGTTCATGGTTCCTGAGCTAGCTCGGAACGTTGCCCTCCAAGAGGAGAAGTTCTCGCGGTACGTTGACGGTTTGAAGAGGATGCTAGCTCGTTATTACGACGCTCTGGCACTGCTGAACACGGCTGAGATGCAGCTCCTAGACGACCATATCAAGGACTTGCAGAGGGTCCTGAGGGCTGGGTACAAGAGACTCAACTGGAACTCGCTGGGTATTCCAGACTTCATTGGACGATGCAGCCACGCTATCGGTTGGTTGTTTCTGAATCTTACCCTCCGTCATAATCTATTTTAATTAATTTGACCAAAAGCCAATTAATGCTGCGGTATTTTTCATGAATAGTCGAACGTGAAAGAACGCACAAAATAGCCATACTCATCCTTTCACTCATTGCAGGCAAGTTCGAGTCTCTGGTCAACCAGATTCAGAAGAACGCAGATGACATCAACGCTCGTCTGACGATGATAGAGACTGCTGACATGTTCAAAACCCCGCCCCCTCTGGCTGGAGGTCTGCCTAGAGATGCTAAGGACTACTTCGAGTACATAGAGATACACAGGGCTAAGACAGTGGAGACTCTGTCTCAGAAGTACCGGGCTATTGGACCTCTTCTTACCAAGATGGAGGGTCTAGTGGTCAACACCAACACTGGCAAGAGTACCAAACTCAAGTCTTACTATGCCTACTGGGAGAAACGCGCTTTCGAGGCTCTCGAGAAGGTTTGTAGTTGAGATATTCATCACAATTTTCCCTATGCATGGAAATGGACGTATTTTCCAGAAATCGTAATAATGTGATTAACAGATTAAAAGAACGATAGCCAGATTATCGATATATCCATCAGCTTTTTGAATAATTATCGATCCCATTCTCTTTCAGATGGTGACCTCTAACCTGTCCAACTTCAACGCTCAACTCCAGTCCAAGATGCTGTTCAGTGTTGACGCGATGCTTTCTCCCCCGGACATCATCGTCAACCCACCTTACAACGAGCTGTTCAAGCATCTCATGCAGGTAACCACGTGACCTGATCACGTGACTCATCACGTGATCCTTTGTACACTGCAGCTGTGCAGAGGAGCTTGCGATATTCATTTTGCTGCATGGATACGGGCTATTTTCGTGCTCCAATTATAGTTTAACAGCACACATTGCAAGCAAAACAATGATTCCAATGAAGTTATACGGATAAAATGTAAATATTCTGTAAGCGTGTTACTGCTTGAGAGTATAGATTTATTGGCAACAGCGTAAGAAATTATCGAAAATAAGGAATGATTTGGTGCAATTCGGGTACCATTCCCTAACACCTCCCCTTATCCTTCAGTCTGTGCGAGGTTGTATTGAGAGCACTAAGAACTTCACAAGATGGATGTCTGGAACTTGTCTGGAAGTGCCTCCCCAAGGGGAGCAGGATGATGACTTGGTGGTGTTCAGCTTCCACTCTGACATCCAGAATGTGGCTGCTATCTCAGAACTGTCTCTCCAAGTGTCTCAGACCATCACCAAGAGCTTGGGATCGTGAGTTGCTTTTAGCTTCGACACAGACGCAAGACTGTTGAATCTCTTGAGTGTCAATTTTCTTTATTTCGGTGTATGGTATAGTGTTGAAAAATTCAAAATTTAAGATGATTTTCGTCGTAATTCACAATCAATGCTGTCATTGACCTTAAATAAACCTTCAATCTAGCCACTGAATTTCCAGCCCTCCCTTCACCAGGCTGAAGAACGTGCTGAACAAGTGGAAGAAGTACCGTCCCCTGTGGAAGCTGGATAAGACTATCATGATGGAGAAGTTTGCTGCTAAGAAACCCAGCTGTGTGTCGTATGATGAGAAGCTTCAGAGTTACTGCTCTCTCAAGGAACAGGTAGGAGGGTAGGGGATTTCCTTTAGGGTGTATTTCCCTGTTGTAGCCAGTGAAAATAAATTGGCATTTGCTCACTAAATGAACACAAATCCTAATTTCTGAAAGTATCAATAATCATAATTTTATCTTATCCTAATAAGATCCTATTTTCTAATATTTAACTCGTTGTCAGGTTGGTAATCAGCCGATGGTAAAGGAAGTGGACTTCATCAGACTTCACCTTGGTCCTCTGGCTGAAAGCGTACAGGAGAATGCTAACGCATGGGTCTCAAGTCTAGGTACTAACGAGTTCATTATTGACTCTGATCTCAATTTGATCTGCCATGTTCAATATTCCATCTTTGAGAATTTGGATACTTGGATAGAAATATGATACGTATGTTTCTATCAGCCACACTTACTCATTACGTCCTCTTGCCAGGTAAGCTGCTGAACATCTCCGCTCACGACAACATGCTGAGTCTGAACAGCTCCATCAACCAGCTGAAGAATGATCTGGAACGGGCACCAGACACTCTGGAAGACCTCAAGTTCGTGCTGAAGACGATCAGCAACATCCAGGACATCAGTCTGGATGTGGAGACCAGAGCAAGGGACATCAAGGAGAGGTGGGTTTGGTTTGAAGATTTTGGAGGGGTAACATTAAGTGGGGTCGCATTCAAAATTGTTCTTAATTTTGTCGGGATTTTTTAACGACGCAATTTCATGATCTTGTGATAAATACATGGTACCTGAATCATGAATGTTTCTTCCAACAACTTCCACCCTCTTTCAGGTACCGTACCCTGAGGATGTACGATGTGGATGTACCTGAGAAGGAGTTCACTATGTGCGAGAAGATAGATGATGAGTGGGAGTTCCTCTTCCAACAGAGCAGAAGGGTAAGTTATGTGATTCAGCATGGCCTGGGGTGAATTTTCAAATATCTATGGTTTTCATCTCTATTCCTCTACTCTTCACTGTATTGATCTCCAGATATTCAGTGCAATCCAAACACTCTTCTAACGCCATCTAATTCTTTTTTTCTAAAACGATCCATTCCATGTTATTAACCCAATTCATTTCAGGTAAACCAGAGCCTGGTGTCAGTAAAGAAGAAGTTCACTGAGATCACCCTGACCCAGGTTGAGAAGTTCAAGGAAGAGCTCTCAGAGTTCCGTGAGAAGTTCCTCAAGGAAGGTCCTGGCTCTGTTGGTTATGACCTGGACAAGGGTATCACCCAGCAGAAAACATTCAAAGAACTCTTCGAGAAGTACCAGATAGAGAGACAGGAGTTAGCTAATGCAGAGAAGCTGTTTGGTCTACCAATCAGCATGTATCCTGATATGATCTCGCTGGAGACTGACATGCATGGATATGACATGATCTACAGTCTGTATGCTGACCAGAAGAAGGCTCAAGAAGAGTGGTCTCAGACCCTCTGGGCTAACCTCAATATCTCCATCCTATCCGAAGGTATCGAGGTCTTCTTGAAAAGGCTCAGAAAGTTCCCAAAGAACATCAGGGCCATGGGTATCTGCAACATCCTGGAAGCCAAGATGAAAGAGTTCAAAGATTCCATTCCACTCTTCCAAGATCTGAAGAACGATGCCCTGAGAGAGCGTCACTGGAAGAAACTGCTCGAACTTACCGGAAAGAGCTTCGAAATGAACCCCGACACCTTCACTCTAGATCAGTTGTTTGCAATGGAGCTTCATAACTTCAGCGAAGTGATTGCTGACATCACTACAAGCGCTGTGAAGGAGTTGAGTATTGAAATGGGTCTCAAGGAGATCATTGAAATCTGGAACAGCACCAAGTTCAATGTTCTCAAGTACTCCAAGGGTGGACAGGACAGAGGTTTCGTTCTGGGGCCAGTGGAGGAGATCATGCAGTCCTTGGATGACAATGCCATGAACTTGCAGAGCATGTCTGCTTCACGATTCGTTGGTCCATTCCTGGAAAATGTCCAGAGTTGGGAGAAGAAGCTGTCCCACATCTCAGAAGTCGTAGAGGTTTGGATGGTGGTGCAAAGAAAGTGGATGTACTTAGAGGGTATCTTCATTGGTGGCGACATCAGACATCAGCTGCCAGAGGAAGCCAAGAAGTTCGATATCATCGATAAGTCGTTCAAGAAGATCATGAACGACACAGCCAAGACCATGGTTGTCCTCGATGCCTGTCACGCTGACGCTCGACTTCAAACCCTGGAGAAACTCAGTGCTGATCTAGAGAAATGCCAGAAGTCACTGAATGACTACCTGGACTCCAAGAGGAATGCCTTCCCAAGATTCTTCTTCATTTCCGATGATGAGCTGTTATCTATCCTGGGTTCTTCACAGGCTACCTGTGTCCAGGAGCACATGATCAAGATGTACGACAACATCAAGTCTCTGAAGTTTGAAATGGGTGCTGCAGATGAGTACATTGCTCAAGCCATGGTGTCCAGTGAAGGAGAGACCATGGACTTCAGAACAGCCATCCCAGCTGAGGGCAGAGTGGAGGACTGGATGACAAACGTTCTGAACGAAATGAGAAAAACCAACAGGCTCCTCACCAAAGAATCGGTGTTCTACTACTCACACAACATGAAGAGGATAGACTGGATGTCTAACTACCAGGGTATGATTGTCCTCGCTGGAAACCAGATCTGGTGGACTTGGGAAGTGGAGGATGTCTTCAACAAAGTGAAGAAGGGAGACAAACTGGCCATGAAGAACTACAGTGTGAAGATGCACAGCCAGATCCACGAACTGGTCAACAGAGTCAGGGAGAAGCTGTCTTCTAACGATCGTAAGAAGTACAATGCTGTCCTGATTATTGATGTCCACGCTCGAGATATTGTTGACGGCTTCGTTCGAGACAGTATCCTCGATATCCGAGAATTTGAGTGGGAGTCTCAGCTGAGGTTCTACTGGGAACGGGACATTGACAACTTGCAGTGTCGCCAGTGTACGGGTACCTTTGACTACGGTTACGAGTACATGGGTCTGAACGGTAGGCTGGTTATCACACCCCTCACTGACAGGATCTACCTGACCATGACTCAGGCTCTGTCCATGTACCTGGGTACTGCACCAGCTGGACCAGCCGGTACTGGAAAGACGGAGACTGTCAAGGATCTGGCTAAAGCTTTCGGGTTACTGTGTCTTGTCACCAACTGTGGTGAGGGTATGGATTTCAAAGCTATCGGTAAGATCTTCTCTGGTCTGTGTCAGTGTGGTGCTTGGGGTTGTTTCGATGAGTTCAACCGTATTGATGTCTCTGTGTTATCTGTCATTTCCTCGCAGATTAAGACAATCCAGAACGCTCTGATCATGAAGCTGGATAGGTTCCAGTTTGAGGGTACAGAGATCGCCATGGACGGCAGGATGGGTATTTACATCACGATGAACCCTGGTTACGCTGGCCGTACTGAACTGCCTGAGAGTGTAAAAGCTCTCTTCCGACCTGTGGTGGTAATCGTTCCAGATCTCCAGCAGATTTGTGAGATTATGTTGTTCTCTGAGGGATTCGAAATGGCTAAAGTCCTTGCAAAGAAGATGACAGTCCTGTACAAGTTGGCTAAGGAACAGCTGTCCAAACAGCACCATTACGATTTCGGTTTACGTGCTCTGAAAGCTGTGCTGGTCATGGCTGGAGAACTCAAGAGAGGATCAGCTGACTTGCCCGAAGATACTGTGCTTATGAGAGCTCTTCGTGACATGAATCTCCCCAAGTTTATCTTTGAGGACGTGCCTCTTTTCCTGGGTTTGATCGGAGATCTCTTCCCTGGATTGGATTGCCCTCGAGTCAGATATCCCAAGTTCAATGATGCTGTAGAGGACGCTTTCACTGAACACGGCTTTGTCATGTTGCCTGACCAGGTTGATAAAGTAATCCAGATGTACGAGACTATGTTGACCCGTCACACCACTATGATTGTAGGTCCCACTGGTGGAGGTAAGAGTGCTGTCATCGACACTCTCTGCCGGGCTCAAACCAAGCTGAGCATCCCAACCAAACTCTACACCATGAATCCTAAAGCTGTCACAGTCGTAGAACTGTACGGTATCCTAGATCCAGTGACTCGAGACTGGACTGATGGTCTGCTCTCCAACATCTTCAGGGAGATTAACCAGCCTACAGAGAAGAAAGAGAAGAGGTACATTCTCTTTGACGGTGATGTCGATGCCCTTTGGGTGGAGAACATGAACTCTGTGATGGATGACAACAAGCTCCTGACCCTGGCTAACGGTGAGCGTATGAGGCTGCAGTCTCACGTTGCTCTGCTGTTCGAAGTGGCTGATCTGCAGTACGCTTCCCCTGCTACTGTATCACGGTGTGGTATGGTCTACGTGGATCCCAAGAACTTGAAGTATGAGCCTTTCTGGAGACGATGGATCAACGGCCGATCAGTCAAATCGGAACAAGAAGCATTCGATGCCTTCTTCAACAAATACGTTCCCCCACTTCTCGAGCTTATCCTTGAGGGAGTTATGGCTGGTAAGAATGTTCCTAAACTGAAGACGATCGTCCCAATTTCCGATCTGAGGATGGTCACACAACTCAGTGTTATTCTCGATGCTCTGATTCCAGACGTTGGTGAGAGTGGTCAGACCGCTTCTACATTGGGCACTGATACAATGGAGGCTGTATTCCTGTCAGCACTCTGCTTCTCTCTGGGAGGTCCACTCCTTGAGGACGGAAGAGTCAAGTTCGATGAATACCTCAAACAACTTGCTTCTCTCGGTTCTGCCAATGCCGACACTGCTAAACCTGGCGAGATACCATGTAGCAAAGCTACGCTCTTCGATTACTTCTTCGATATTGAAGCAAATGAATGGAAAGCATGGTCTCTGGCAGTAGAACCATACATACACGATCCTGAGCGGCTGTTCACTGAGGTCTTGGTGCCGACTGTCGACACCACCAGAGCAACATGGCTCATTGAGCACATGATCAGGGTTCGTCAACCTATTGTCCTGGTTGGTGAAACTGGAACATCTAAAACAGCTACAGTTCAGGATGTGCTGAGAGGAGTGGACAGAGAGTCTAACCTGATCCTGAACATCAACTTCTCGTCAAGAACAACTTCACTCGATGTCCAGAGGAACTTGGAGTCCAATGTTGAGAAGAGGACCAAAGACTCGTTCGGACCTCCTGCTGGTAAGAAGTTGCTGGTCTTCATGGACGACATGAACATGCCTGTGGTTGACACATACGGTACCCAGCAACCTATTGAGTTGCTCAAGCTGCTTCTGGAGAAGGGTGGAATGTACGATCGAGGCAAAGACATGCAATGGAGGTTCTTCAGGGATATTTCGTACCTTGCTGCAATGGGTAAAGCTGGTGGTGGTAGGAACGAAGTTAACCCTAGGTTCTTAGCCCTGTTCGCTGTGTTCAACATGGTGTTCCCAGAGGAAGACACCCTGCAGCACATCTACGCTACCATTCTCAAGGGTCATCTACAAACCTTCAAGAAGGAGATTCAAGACCTTGCCACTCCCATCACTAAAGTCACTCTCGAGCTGTACTCTACCATTGTGAAGGAGCTCCCACCGACTCCCTCCAAATTCCACTACATCTTCAATCTCAGGGATCTATCTAGGGTTTACTATGGTCTGTCTCTTACTCTTCCTGAACGCTACTCCGACTGTCAATCCTTCATCAGGGTTTGGAGAAACGAGTGCCTTCGTATCTTCCACGACAGGCTCATCAGTGCGGAAGACAAAGCTTTAGTTCAGGGTCACATGAACGATCTTGTTACCTCAAACTTCAGGGATACTTCTGATGTTGTTCTGAGGAATCCCATCTTGTTTGGTGACTACCGAGCTGCCCTGAATCCTGAGACTGAACCCCGAGTTTACGAAGATCTCCAGGACTTTGATGCTTCAGGTGCTCTCTTCACGGAGATTCTGGAAGAATACAACCAAACCTTCAACCCCATGAACATTGTCCTGTTCGAGGATGCTCTGGACCACGCTACCCGTATACACCGTGTGTTGAGGATGGTAAACGGTCATGCTCTACTGGTTGGTGTGGGTGGCTCAGGAAAACAGAGTCTCACCAGACTTGCTGCATTCGCTGCTGGCTGTGACATCTTCGAGATTCAGCTCTGCAGAGGTTACAACGAGGAAAGCTTCAAGGAGGACCTGAAGATCCTGTACAACAAGTTGGGTATTGACAACAAACCCACTGTGTTCCTGTTCGCTGAGGGCCATGTGGTCGAGGAAGGATTCCTGGAGTTGGTAAACAACATGTTAACCACTGGACAGGTTCCTGCCCTCTTCCCTGATGACGAGAAGGAAGCTATCATTGGAAATGTCAGGGATGAAGTGCAGAAGGCTGGCATCAACCCAAACAAGGAAAACTGCTGGAACTACTTCATCAAGAAGGCGTCTGGTAACCTGCATATTGTGTTGTCCATGTCTCCTGTCGGTGATGTCCTGAGGACTAGATGTCGTAACTTCCCTGGTCTGGTCAATGGAACTGTCATTGATTGGTTCCTCCCGTGGCCGGTGCAGGCTCTGGAAGCTGTGGCATCCACCTTCCTGGGAGGAGAGAACGCTCTCATCCCAGAAATCCACAGAGAGAATCTCATCAAACATATCGTGCTGGTCCACCAAGCTGTCATTTCATCCAGTACCAAGTTCCAAACTATGCTCAGGAGGGTTAACTACGTCACTCCTAAGAACTACCTTGATTTTGTTAGCACATTCCTGCGTCTCCTTGAGGAGAAAGACAACTTCGTCTTGAATCAGTGTAATCGTCTTGAAGTCGGTCTCTCCAAACTTGTGGAAGCCTCGACACAGATTGACGAGCTCAAAGCAAAGCTGGAAGTTCAGAAAGTGGCAGTAAACGCTAAGACCACTTCGTGTAACGAGCTGTTAAAAGAAATCGAGCAGCGTGAAGAAGTTACAAAGCTGAAACAGAAAGAGGCCGTCAAAAAGAGTGCAGATATGGAGGAACAAAACAAGTTGATCATCGTGGAGAAATCAGAAGCTGAGGAAGCATTGAATCAAGCTCTACCAGCCCTGGAAGCTGCCAGGAAAGCCCTAGAGAATCTAGACAAACGTGATGTTGTTGAGATCAAATCATTCGCAACACCCCCGAAACCTGTGCAGGCTGTGTGCGAATGTGTGCTCGTTGTGCGTGGTATTCGGGATGTTTCCTGGAAGAGTGCCAAAGCAATGATGTCAGAGCCTAACTTCCTCCACAATCTCATGAACCTCAACGTTGACGGAATTACCAATGCCCAAGTGAGGACTGTGAGGAACATTATGAAGGAAAATCCGGAGTGTAACTCAGAACGTATGCAGTCCATTTCCAATGCTGGTGCTGGTCTACTGGAGTTCGTAACTGCTATCCTGGGTTACTGTGCTGTTGCCAGGGAGATCAAACCCAAGCGAGAGAAAGTGGCAAAGCTCGAGAAGAACTTCACGATCAGTAAGCGTGAGCTGGATCGTATCACTGCTGAGTGTGGCAGCTTGTCTGCAGAACTGGAGGAACTCGGAAGGAAGTTCGAAGAGGCGATGTCTGAGAAGCAACAACTTCAAGACGAAGCCGAACTTATGGGTAAACGTCTGGATGCAGCACAGAAGCTCATCTCTGGTCTGTCCTCTGAAAAGTCCAGATGGAGCACTGATCTCGAGGGTCTTGTAACCCGACGAACCTGTCTCCTGGGAGACTGTATGGCTGGTTCAGCTTTCCTCTGTTACGTGGGAGCATTCAGCTTCGAGTTCCGTGAGGAACTACTTAGAGAAGTCTGGGAGAGCGATCTCAGAGAGAGGGGCATTCCGATGTCAGAACCCTTCAAGTTGGAGAGTCTCCTGACTAACGATGTCGAGATCAGTAGGTGGACTTCAGAGAGTCTGCCTCCTGATGAGCTGTCTGTCCAGAACGGTATCCTGACAACCCAAGGAAGTAGGTTCCCACTATGTATTGATCCTCAGCAACAGGCTCTCAACTGGATCACCAAGAGAGAAGAGAAGAACAACCTCAAAGTTTGTACTTTCAATGATGGCGACTTCTTGAAGCAACTTGAACTTGCAATCAAATACGGGTTCCCATTCTTGTTCAAAGATGTTGATGAGTACATTGATCCTGTCATTGACAATGTCCTGGAGAGGAACATCAAGGGAACTGGACAGAGACAGTTCATCGTTCTTGGTGACAAAGAAGTTGACTACGATCCTAACTTCCGACTGTATCTCGATACCAAACTGGCTAACCCCAAGTACAGCCCTGGAGTGTTTGGTAAATCCATGGTTATCAACTACACTGTAACGCTGAGAGGTCTGGAGGATCAGTTGCTCAGTGTCATTGTGAAGAATGAGCGTCCTGAACTTGAGGAGCAACGTGAGAAGTTGATCCAGGAAACGTTCCAGAACAAACAAAACCTGAAGGACCTTGAGGACACTCTACTCCGAGAGTTGGCTAACTCTACCGGTAACATGCTTGATAACACTGAGCTGATCTCCACGCTGGAGGATACCAAGACCAAGGCTGCTGAGGTAACTGAGAAGCTGAAGTTGTCCGTGAAAACTGGAGTTGATATTGAGAGAGCTCGTGATGGGTACAGGAAGGCTGCGAACAGAGGTGCTGTCCTCTTCTTCGTGTTGTCAGACATGTCTGTCATCAGTCCTATGTACCAGTACTCTCTCATGGCGTTCCTGGAGGTGTTCAACATCTCGCTCAAGAGATCACTGCCTGATTCTCTGCTAAACAAACGTCTCAAGAACATCATTGATACTCTCACCCAGAACATCTACTCCTACGCTTGTACTGGTCTCTTCGAGGTGCACAAACTGCTCTTCTCCTTCCAGATGACCATCAAGATTCTGCAAGCAAGAAACGAGCTGAGACCTGAAGATCTGGACTTCTTCGTCAAAGGTAACATCTCCCTTGAGAAGAGTGCCCGACGCAAGCCCCATGCCTGGATCCCTGATCAAGGTTGGGAAGACATGGTAAAGTTCGGAGAGATCTGCAGTGGTGATGTTGGTGATATCCCTGGAATGGTGGAGAGAGCTGGAGACCAGTGGAAGGCATGGAGTGACCAGGACGACCCGGAGGCTAGAACACTGCCAGGAGGACTGGGCGACAAGCTGGATGAGTTTAGGAAGCTGTGTTTGCTGAAGTGCTTCCGTGTTGACAGGGTCTACAGGGGTGTCACTAACTATGTGACTGCCAAGATGGGAGAGAAGTTTGTCACTCCACCGGTGGTGACATTTGAAGCTATATTCGAGCAGTCGTCTCCCATATCCCCCGTTGTGTTCATCCTCAGTCCTGGTTCTGATCCAGCTTCTGATCTGATGAAGCTGGCTGATAGGACAGGTTTCGGAGGAAACAGACTCAAGTTCCTTGCTATGGGTCAGGGTCAAGAGAAAACTGCTCTACAACTGCTGGACACTGCCATCACCAGAGGACAGTGGCTTATGTTGCAGAACTGTCACTTGTTGGTGAACTGGCTGGTTGACTTGGAGAAGGCATTGGAAAAGATCCAGAAGCCTCACCCTGAGTTCAGGCTCTGGCTGACCACTGAACCAACTCCCAGGTTCCCTGTTGGTATTTTGCAGCGATCATTCAAGGTCGTCACAGAGCCTCCCAATGGATTGAAGCTGAACTTGCGTCAAACCTACGTCAAGATTCCCTCCAACGCTCTCCAGGATTGCTCGCACAAAGCATTCCCTGAACTCCTGTTCGTGCTGAGTTTCTTCCATGCTGTGGTTCAGGAGAGGAGGAAGTACGGTAAGATCGGGTGGAACATCCCCTACGATTTCAATGAATCTGATCTCCGAGTGTGTATGGAACTCATGAAAACCTACCTGGACAAAGCTACGGAGATAGATGGAAAGATCCCATGGAGCTCCCTCAAGTATCTGATCGGTGAAGTGATGTACGGAGGCAGAGCTATTGATGACTACGATAGACGTATCATCAACACCTACATGGATGAGTACATGGGAGACTTCATCTTCGATTCCTTCCAACCCTTCTTCTTCTACAAAGACAAGGAAGTAGCGTACGACATTCCCCGGGAATCCCAACGAGAGAAGTTCCTGGAGTACATCGAGGAGCTGCCTCTAGCCAACACACCGTGTCTTCGGGCTGCACTCCAACGCTGAGATCGGGTACTTCACCAACGCAGCCAAGGACATGTGTAACTTCATGATCGAGCTCCAGCCCCAGACCTCCTCTTCGGATGGTGGGATAAGTCGGGAGCAGTACATCGAGAAGGTAGCTACGGATATTGAGGGGAGACTACCCTCGCTATTCGAGCTGGATCGTATCAGGAAGCAGCTGGGTGAGATTACCCCCACAGCCGTGGTGCTGTTGCAGGAGTTGGAGAGGTTTAACATCCTGGTAGCTAAGATGAAGATCTCAGTGGCCACTCTACAGAGAGCCCTTGCTGGTGAGGTGGGTATGTCAGCTGAACTGGATGAGATCGCCAGGGCGCTCTTCAACGGCCAGATCCCTGGCTCCTGGCGTCGACTTGCGCCCGATACTCTCAAGAGTTTGGGTAACTGGATTGCTCACTTTGAGCGGAGATTCGAGCAGTATTCTTCCTGGATAGAGAAGGGAGAGCCAGCTGTCATGTGGCTGTCTGGCCTCCACATTCCAGAGTCCTACCTGACCGCCCTGGTGCAGGCTACGTGTAGAAAGAACGGGTGGCCGCTAGACAAGAGTACGCTGTACACTACAGTTACTAACCACACTAAGGCAGGAGATGTGAGGGAGAAACTACACTCAGGGTGCTATGTGGAAGGCCTCTATTTGGAGGGTGCGTGTTGGGACATTGAGAGTGCGTGTCTCAGGAAGTCCAAACCTAAAGTACTGGTGGAGGAACTACCCATCCTGAAGATTATCCCTATTGAGGCTCACAGACTGAAGTTGCAGAACACCTTCAAGACCCCAGTGTACACTACGTCTGAGCGAAGGAATGCTATGGGAGTGGGACTGGTGTTTGAGGCGGATCTCAGCACTACCGATCACAGCTCTCATTGGGTATTGCAGGGAGTCGCTCTTATGCTCAACGCTGATTAGAGCTCAGAAGATACAACCGTGTAAAGCTATATCGCAGATAGGACTGCAATGTTTATATGTTATCGAAAACCAATTGTAATTCTACTTTTTGTATATTGTATATAGATACTTAAATAGAGACTTATACTTGGTATAAATTTATACGTTGTATGTTGTTTTGGGTGTCTAAAAAGAGTAGAGTATCAATATTTTTGTGTCAGTGCTTCAAATATATCTAAAAAGTCTAAATAAATAAAATATTCATACTATCATATGTTTAATGTATATCCACGACAAACTTCAAATTTGCTCATTAGGTCTTGTTTTGAATTTCTCATACTAAGGATTTTACCCAAAAATATTGTCATCCAAGTTATTTGTCTTAAAAACCACTATTTCATTTTCCAAATCGATGCTTTTATTCGACTTAAAAAGGTATTGAACACGATAATTTGCCATATGTCACAGTCGCCGCGCGTTTTTGTGTAACGCGCGAACATTTCAATGCACACAAAATGTATCATTTCAGCATCTTGTGCAACATAATTGCCATAGCAACCATGATTTGGATTGCATTCTACGTATCCATCATCGTGTTACAACAACAAATGCGAGGGTTGCATGATGGACAATTGTAAACATACAACTAGGTTGATTAATGATTTGACTTTGGCACTTTTTCCATTTTCGAACTATGACAAAGTTGAAGAAGAATAAAAACAGCATTTAAGTTTTGAATAAAATTCTAATCTGGCCAATATCGGCGAGATTGGTACAATATAGTTCAATGAAATCAGAGCAAATTTATTTGGTCATCCTAAAGAAATGCAACCCTTAACCAATCACGTAAACATATCAATAAGGTAGAATAAAAATTTCACAGATCTTATGGAGCTGTGTTTTTCATCGGTTTTCATTCAACCGTCTAATTCCATATTCCAACAGCAATGAATTATATGCTGGTTTTCCTGCTTTCACAGATTAATTCAAATCAAATACGTGCATAATGCGATCAAAGAAAGCTGTTAAAATGCTGACCAACGGTCAACGGTATTTAAAGGGTTTTTCTTCTGAAGTGGTAACCAATAACCATCGGTCAGCATTCGATTTTACAGCCAATCAAAATATTAATTCGTTTATAAATTAGTCTATTCGCGACAGTCAACTTATAAAATGTAATAATATAAAAGTTTATTGAAATCGAAACATGTAATCAAAAAGTTTATTGGCTATCCAAATACAAAATACACTCAAATAAGTTAGTCTGATTCTCTCATAGGATATGGTTTTGTCAATAACAAAATTCGGTTAAAAATCTGTAAAGTCTTCTCATCTGACTATAGTTTATGTTGATACTTCTGCATATAAAATGTTAAAATGTATGTATGTAACACACTGTACACGACGTATTTACACTTGTAGTTCACTGCCCAATTCCCATCATTCCTGTCATAGGTGAGACATGTCACAGGTCTTCGTTGGTGATGTATCTGAAATAAGATTCACTGTTCAGTGATGACATACTAGGGAAATGAATTTTGAAAATTATCCTGAAATTTCCTAGTCGCACGACATCGTATACGTTAAATTATTATCACGTACGTACATATGGCACATGCGTGGAAATTAGAAATCTCAGTCATTTCCAGATGTCGCAACCGATTACCGACTACACCTAGAATGCGAGAAGGATTTTGAAATTTCTGATTCAACAGTACATTACCACCTACAGTAAAGTATGGGTAAAACAAATGGGTAATCTATAATAGGCGTCAGAAGATTTCTACCGATATTTCCTATCCTATCCTAAGATTGTTACTTTAGTTGAGTTTAGAACAATTAAGTAGCACACATTTCCAAAAACAATATCTGTTTCCTTCACACCAGACATTCTTGTAGGGATCTGAGCATCTGAAGGTGAGATAAGCAGGGGACCGGTCAGAAGGGAGTTTTATCACAAGGTCAGTGGGGTCTGAGGGGATGTCCACCCAGATGAAGTCACCACCGAAGAAGATATCACGGTCTGAGGACATATAATTCCTAGGTTGGGGAATGCGTTGGGAATCACGATCTGACATATAACTCCTCAGTTGGGGGAATCGGTTAGAAATCAGAGATTGACATTGAATAACGGATTGAGATTGGGGAGGGTTAAAAATTAAAATCAAAGTCTAACTTGGTGAGGGTTAAAGAGCAGAAAAATATGATAGCAAGAAACAAAATTGTCCTATTAAACGGATTCTTCACTAAAACAGCCACATGAGAAAGATGGATCTGCCATGGATAAAATGATGCAATAAAACGCAATAAATTGTGAATGTGAACTCATGATTCATGACTAATTATTTTATAGATTCGTTAAAATTAAATCTCTATGAAACTCCCTCGAAACGCTCCTCGTAAATAATAAGTTACTTCTTCATCTCGCTATTCAACTATCCTTGCGTTTGGTGCAAAATCTTTCTCCCCTCCTTCATTGCTCTCACTGCAGGGGTAATTGACAGGAATTTTCTCATTCTCGATAACAACCGCTAAATTAACGATGTTCTGAAAAATATCGGTAATTTATCGCAATTTCTAGAACCTAATAAGTAACTGAAAGCACTCAATTAACAGTATTTTTCTTCAAAAAACGCTGATTTTTAGCGATTATCATTGATTACTAGAAAAGTTCTGCCAATCACCCCTCCGCTTTCACACCACGATAACAAATACAAATACAATACTTCGCTAAGTGTATCAAATCTTAATTGACCTACCCATTTCAGCCACATATCTTAGTAGCTTATTTATCAAATTAACTTAAATGTGTAAAAAAGCTTCCAGAAGTCATCAGTTTTTGGATATGTTTATGGAATTAAATGGCTCTGAAAAAATCTAAAAATATTTATTTGCTAAACCCAAAATAAAATCGACTTAAAAATCGTCTGGGTCAAATTAAACTTTTTTACATTGTATTCTGATTTTTGAACGAACAATGTACACAGATGGTCTGGCATAGGCAATAAATTAACGATACCAAAGTTCTATTTCAAAATATTATAAATTCTAATTTATCGCATTTTTAATGTAAAATACCGGTAGAAGGCATAGCCAAAGTTTCAAAGTTAAAAATCTTAATAAAAGATCTATAAAGATCAACCAAAAAAGGATAAAAATCCTATATTTCCCATAAAATTCCTAATTGATCACCTGGATCGTCTTAATTAACTTACATCGTAATAAATTATACCATAAGTTAATTGGTCATGCACTAGAATTAACTTCGTATATTGTTCTCCTGATTCTAAAAATGCTCGATAGTTGATCATTGGAGTAAAAAACCGTAGAAGCGTTCAAGATCACAAATCAAAATCACAACTGCGACTTGAAATGTGGTATCAGAATTGTGAGATCAGAAACAAGACGGGAAACAACAAATAAATAACTTAGGTTTGGTAATACAAATCTCTAATGTGACCAGATCCTATTTCATGGATAATCAACTAAACCTGATGTCCGTTGATCTGAAATAAGTCCATTCAAGTAGTGTTAAACTCTGGTTAACTTGTTCAACCAGATCCGATAAAGACTGATAAGAACAAGGCACCTGCGTGACCATAATATCGGGAAACATTCTATGCCATCTACTTATCAAATTACATGTGCGTCGTCAGCAAGGAAATGTTCGATTTTTACCATATATGAGAAACTCTATGGAATGTTCCTAATCTGCTTAAGCCTTTAAATGTGATTTTAATTAGTCGAATTAAATGCATTTTAGGCGCCACAGTGCTTTTTCAGCGTTTATCATAATGAATTGACTCATAATCATATTAAGTCAATATGTATTAACGTCTTGAGATTAACTCCTTGAGATTTCAATAGCAAGCCCATTTTGTTGAGCAGTCATGGCATATTTAAGTGGGTCACTTAACCATTGAAAACTGACGAGAGCTGCCAAACCATTTGAGGGGTTTGGTGACAGATGTTTCGAGATTTTCTGCATTATTCTATTCGTGCAGATAAGAGTCTTGGGACTTAAACGCATGCTTTCATGGTCCATTAGTTCATTGGAATGTTCACTATCAAATCACAAATTCCCCAATCACAGACTAATTACTAAAATACGATCTACAACCTAGTATTTGGGGGGCGCAACCCCGGCCTATGCTACGAGGGGCCGGCCAGGGGGGCGCTGAAGAGGTTGTGGAGCCCCCCACCGTTCTCAGAGCGGTCATTGTGCGGCATTTCGGGGGCGGTTTTCCTGAAGAGAAGGGGAGCCAGCTCCTGTATCTTGTAGTGCTGTTTTCCTGCCTCACTGATCGGACGGGATATGATGGGACTAACGACCGACTGCAGGGAGTCCCTCAGGTTTCTTTCACTGGCCTCCTTTCTCACCAGGGTGTTGAAAAACCTGAAATGCATTGGATTTTCAAAAGTGACATAGTATAGAGATTTTCAAAAGGACCATAAACACAGTCATGATATTGGCACCAATAGCAAAATACCGACGAAACATTTAAAACAACACCAAAAGATATTTTCAGAAAAATGTCCCAAACCCTCTTTGTCTCACTGACCTGTCTATCTTCTCATCAATAACGTTAGGTATCTGGGAGAGCACACCCCGAGTAACATGAGGAATAGACCGGAATGTGAGTTGGATGATGGAGACTATGACGTTTAGCAGGGTGTAGAGGCAGTTGTCATGTTGTCCATGGATCTGCAGGGACTGCAGAGCTTTCACCAGGAACAGGTGGGTTGCTTCCTCCGATAGCGGCTGTCCAGTGGAGGTGGGGAGAAAAGTGTTAAACCTTCTTTATCTTAAACTTCCATGGAATGAGTTCTAAGCTTCTTAAGGCAGCCTCTCAAAAACAGGGCGGAACTTTAGATGGAAAACCATTACCAGTGACAGTTATGAGTTTGAGAGCGTTGTGGGCCATAGCACAAGCTCTGTTGCTGGACACTCCTGAAGAGATATGAACGTCAATTTCCACTATAATATGAGACAGTTAAACCCTACTGGACAAATTGATCACAAATCATTTAGTCATCTCTACACTTCCACTGATTTCCCAACTCACCATCTCCCCAGGCCATACAGGAGAAGACAGACATGAGTAGTTGGGTAGCAATGCTCTTCTCTTGAAGCAGGTGTTCTGTCACTGGATTGTATGCTCCACTCTTCTTCTTATTCAATTTCTTGTGGCTCCTACTGAAAGGTGGTATAAATATTTAGTAGGGGCTGAGGCGGGAACCGGACACGAGATCGGTGGAAACCCCGTTGGCATCGGAAAACCAGGGTGGACGGCAGTCTGAGGCAGGCATTATAGCAATAGCTATTCCACATTGGGCACTAAATCCAGTGAAACTTCAAATCATTTTCATGTCTCGTGAACTTATCAGCTCAGATAAACAACGTTTTAACATACTACGAAAAAATAGTGCTGCCAAAAATGCTATTCAAGCCGAAACATAATGTCATAATGATGAAAAATACAAGGATAGGGATCATAGTTGGCAGCCACCCAGATGAAACTTGGCAAAGCGGTAAGGTATGATTAGGAGATTTATCGGTGGCTGGTTTGCCTGATCAAATATCAAGTTAAATTTAAACATGACTTAAGTGTAACTTTTCGTTTGAGATAAGAAATTTCGCAAAGTTACCATAAAAAGACTGAACTTGAACTTTGAAGTTCACCAATCACCAGAACAATTTAGATAAAACCGGGTGCAACAGTAAATGAAATGTACATATTTCATACATCATGTATATACATCATGAAATGTGCCTGAATAAGAGAAATATAAAAGTAAAGATGAATGTACCTGGATACTGATAAGTTAAATGTACTTCAAGCTGGCAAATGTACCTGAAGAAGTGAGAGAGGAGTTCGCAGTACTCCCGTGTAACAATCAGTACCATGTGATCATTGAATATCTCATCTAACTCAGCACTGTCTTCACTGTAGTCATCTGCAATCACAACGATCAATGATCATTGATCATAAGAACTTGATAATGGGATATGTCACCGACCACAGAACAAACTAAACACATTCTCATCGGTTTTGAACGAGTCTGTTTTGAAAATGCTTAAAACTGCTTGTTTAAAATTAAGAGAGAAAGGACAGAAACTCAGCACGAAGTGTACCTGAGGTTATGACGCGTTTCCGGGTCTGTATTTGTTCCCACTCGGCTGATAAACGCGTGTAAACACTCTCCAGAGTCACCTGGTAACACGTGATTCTTAGTCAAATCACGTGATTTTTAGTCAAATTTCTTAATGTCAATGAGTAAAAGGTAGAAAAGTCACGTGATTAAGAGTCAAAGTCACATGACCAATGAATGGTGCAGTGTGCACCTACACAAATCACATGATACTTAGTATCATGGGTACTGAATACTACTGATAAACGTGGGAACAGTTTAAAGTATTATCCAGGGTTTAGTTTGAAGAGTGAAGCCTTATCTGAATTTTACACAATGACCGGCCCAAGCATATAATAAATATTTCCGCTTAATCTAGATTTTTTCCGCAATTAAAAAGTCTAGAATTCTGAATTTTCCATTCTATCTGCAAAGCATATATGCAAGTATCCAGAATAATGGCGACTCTGCAGTTCGGCATGCAGACGCCACACGTACTCGTACAGTGAACTTGCTACTTGAGTATTGCTTAAGCCAGAAATTATAGTACCATTCTGAGCACCTACTCACCTTCAACACAGGGAGACAGAGTCCGTAGTCTTCAATGGGGCAGTTCACCAGGAAGGGTTTGATAACAGCGTGCAGAACAGCCTTCACACGCGGCATCTGATAATACAATCATTTAATGAGCCATAAATCAGAAAACTAAAACTAGAAAATATTGAGAGGAAATCTCGACTTGTCCTCAGTATAGTGGCAATTCAATGCGAAGTGATAAGATGTAGCTGTACAGTGTACCTGCATGGTTGGCAGGAACTGAGCGTAGCAGTCCATGATAACGTTAGGGAAGGGAGCCCACTTGAAGACATCCCCAGCCAGATTCTCACACAGACTGTCAACCATCTGGTTAGCGTAGTCAGTCAGAGCTACCATGTTCATCCTGAAGGGGATACCAGCGTATTAGCGTAATCAGTGAGGGCTGCCATGCTTATCCTGAGGGATACCAGGGGATAAGCGTAGTCAGTAAGAGCTACCATGTTCAATTGTTCATCTTGAGGGGATACCAGGGGATTAGCCAATTTAGAGCTACCATGTTCATTCTTAGGGATACCAGGGGATTAGCGTAGTCAGAGCTACCATGTTCATCCTGAGAGTTAACAGGGGATAAGCTTAGTCACAGCTACCATGTTCATCCTGAGGAATACCAGGGGATAAGGGTAACCAAGGCTACCATGTTCATCCTTAGGAATACCAGGGGATAAGAGTAGTCAGTCAGAGCAACCATGTTCATCCTGATGGGGTTTAGAATATTTCGTTTATCGTTAGCAAAATTCATTTTTATTCTAAAAGATACCAGATATTTGGCATATTTCATTTTGTCCTGGCGATTTCCTGAGACTCTGGTCTCTGAGAGGGATTCACAGGTACTCGTACTGGGTTTTATGGTAGTCACCTCACATGGAAACCGGAAGACTGGGTTTGAAACCAGGGTAATGATCGTATTACATATCACGTAACACATTAACTGGATAATTAGTTGTGGAAGAGGTTTTGTGGAAGAGGAGTTATAAGGTTATTAATATATCTGACACCGTGTAACATGGGGCAGTGGATCGTGCAACGTGGCAAGCCCTGTGGAGGAGGCGGAATGATGGATATACTGCTGACGTGGCTGAAATGCAGACGATTTGAGTTCCTTGTACACTCTGCAGTAGTAAGTTTTGTTGTTTTTGTGATCTCCAGTTCGGATACACTGCCTTGTATACTTTTTATACCCGCTATCAGATTTCAGAAAATGTTCCTGAGTGTAGTTTTAGGACTTCTGTTGAGCGCTGTCTCAGCTGATGATCAAGGCACAGTGTTTAGATTTGACTCGTTATTGAAGAAATCATGGTTGTGTCGGATTTGGCAGAAACCCCTCTTATTGCAAATTCAGGACTTTGGATGCTAACCCAATTAACTCCCCTCAAGGCACAGTGTTGATTCTCGGAGGACAAGGTCTAGCAGGATCAGCCACCTTCACCACGCTCCGTGATGCCTCCTACCACACCACCCTGCTGAACAACAACAAGAACTACTACGATTACCACACCCTCGTCTCCCAACACCCGGACACCACTCAAACCATCGTCTGCAACCGTCCTGCCCCCCTCTCCGGGTGTTTCGAACTCCAGAACTTCCTGGCGTCTCACACCAAGGTCCGGGCAGTGGTGGACTTTACGTCTAGTAACAGGGAGTTGATGGAGGACGCTGTGAGTGTGTTGAAGGACCTGGAACCGGAGGTGTACGTGTTTGTGAGCAGTGCAGCGGTGTATGATGTGAGTGTGGAACCAGAGGAGGTGCCGGTCAAGGAGGAGGCGGGGGTGAGACCTGAGGATGAGGCTACCAGGGAAATCAACAAGTAGGTTATCCGGGGGAATGTGTCTTGACTTCTTTCTTTGCTAATTGGTTCCAATCTTGATAAGAAAATCCTGAATATCATAGTCTCTGTAAGTGTATACTCTGCGTTTAAACGTAATGCTACGTTTTAATTTTATGCTGCAAGACCATACTTCAGTACAAACCCCCTCAATTCTCAAAATGATTTCGGAGATAAGATGCTGGCAGCAGAGGAGGTTTTGGTAGCTAGTGGGATGCCCTATGTGATACTGAGGTGTGGAGATATCATCGGACCTAGAGATACCACATACAGGTTTGTACTATCCTTACACTTCCAGAACACTGTCAGAGTCAACCAATTCCAGTGTGTTTTGGTATCACAAACATCATCGAAATATTCGCTCCCTTTCAATACTTCAGTAATGTTTTCTCATTATCCCTGATTAAGAAATTTCCAACCCCCTCACTCTATTACAGGTGGTGGCAATACCAGGTGTGGTCAGAACACTTCCCTCTGATCGGTGCCCCGTACCCCATCCCTAACGACCTACATGACGCCCGCTTCTCACTGACCTACGGACCTGATGTCGCACAAGCAGTGCTCAGTGTCCTCAAAACAGGGGTGCAAAACAAGGTACGAGGCATCATAACATGGTGCTACACGCATCATAAATACATCTTCCAGTTCATATAACCCCTTTCAAATGAAATGCTATTGGCTACTCTCCTTAATGTCTCCCTCTGTCTCACATCTCCACCTTGAATCCTCCCCAGCAACTTTTAAATTGACATTCACAAAACAGGCAACAAATGCGTTCTCCTCTGATGATTCCTCACATTAAACCCCTCTCCAGGTGTACAACATAGCCCTTGAGAAGATTTTCACCCTGCCCCACTTCCTCCTAGAGCTATGTATCCACTTCAAGACAGACGAGGCGTGCTATGCGGACTACACGGACGCCGCAGAGACCTACAACCTCTACCCTAGCAACCACAGGGGCATGCTCAGTCTAGAAGCAGCTCAGGAAGAGTTGGACTTTGTGTCAAGTTCATGGGAGGAAGTTCTGCGGAGTACTATCGAGTTTTATGAAGCAGCACGGTCAGAGTTCCCAGAGGATCGGAATGAGGTGTTGAAGCGGTTAAATGAGAATATTGTACCGTATTTAAGAGTGGGGGATTTGAATAGTGTGGTGGTAGGAGAGAGTAATACTGTAACCATTGATGTAGAGGCTGAAGATGAAGATAAAGAGGATGTGGAGGAAGAGAAAGAGGATGAGACCGTGAGAACAGAATTGTGACTAGAAGTACTCTACCAATATTAGGGCTCATAAAATTTGAAGTTTTGTAATTGTATTTCGAAAATTTTATCTTATTTCTATTGTAAATTATTGTTTAAATAACAATTTTAATGAAAAATAACATGAGTGTTTGAATTCTATCTAACACAAAAGTCTTCATCTTCATCATAAAAAGAGGGAATGTTTACCTGAATGTAAGGTTTTTCTTTCCTGGATGCGCTGGTGGCTGGCATCCTAGAACGAGCTTTTTTCTTGATTTTGAAATTTTGTCTTTAATTTCGAAATCCGAGGAGTTTTTGGACAAAAAGGGGTAGGGGTGGTGAAATTTTGGGCCTGCTATGTCCAAGATTGGCCTGTGATGTCTCAAATGGACCTGTTTTGTCTCAAACGGGTCTGTGTGGTCTCATTTGGGCCTTTTTATGTCTCAAATGGGCCTGTGATGTATCAGTTAATGGGCATACATTGTCACAAATTGGCCAGTGCTGCCTCAAAGGGGCTTGTATTATCTCAAATGGGCCTGTGATGTCTTAAATGGGCCTGTTTTGTGATCAAGTTTTTGCTAAAAAGTGGGCCTGTGGTCGAAAAAAAGTGGGCCTGAACGACGAAAAACCCAGCATCCTAGGGTGGGCCTGTGGCTACCTAAAAAGAAAAACCTTACCTGAAGGTTGGTGTGTTATCAGTTCGTTTCTCCAGCAGGGTGCAGTAGATCATCTTAGTTTCCTTGTCTGGTTCTAGCGGACCTGTGAGGTGGAATTGAATTGATATCAATGTCATTGAATCAGTTCAAAACAGTCATTCAATCATATGTAAACGGGGGTACAAATGGGTTCACAAAAATCCGCTTTTTAGAAGTAACTATAACAATAAACAGTAAAATGAATCTCATCGCATACCTTTCAGCCACGGATAGTCCTTGTAGGTATCAGCACACCAGAACTTGTTGATCTGTTTGTTGATAGCAAAGACCCGTTCCACATATGGGAACACCATCTGAAAAGCTGGTTTAGGGGACGCATCCTTCGTGAAGCGTTTGGAGATGGCACAGAGGGTCGCACTGCACAGCTTGATCTGTTTTATGGGCAGGGAGACCTCCGACAGGTTGCTAGGACTGATCTGAGAAAGGGATTATTTAGAATTAAGATGATTGAAAAATCAACAAAAATCATCTAATCCAAATTGTTTACTATACCGCGGGACCTCTATTCCATGGACAATTACATTGACCACGTAAAAGTAGTCTGAGAAAACCTCACACTGTTCCCTCTACCTACCTCTACGAGTTGTAGGAAGGAAGAAAAGTGAGCACAGCGTGACACCAGGTCAGGGGTATCCAGGAAGGTAATGAGAGGGGATATCAGTTGCTGGATGTAGTGGATCTGCTTCTCTAGATCCGGGATGTTGTTACTCCCCGAGATGAGGGCTTCCAGGATCAGCAGCATCGAACCGTATCTGAGTGGAAGTAAGTTTAGAATCTAAAATCATCTAAAATCTATAGGAGAAATGTCAAGCAATCGGTAGCAAAATTTCATCAGAAATTATTGCAAAATGCCATTGTTGCTTCATCTACCGTATCTGTGGTTGTCTATGCGAGTTAGGAGTGTGTCGTAGAGGGACTGCATGGCTTGGAACACTTCCCATGTGATAACAGAGGGGTAGTTGGTAACAAAGCGTAGCAGGAGACTGGAGGTGTGACGGTGGAGGTCGTTTACAAGAGCTTCCATGTGGACGGGAGTTATTCCTGGGAAATGGGGTGGAGTTTAATATAAAACCAATTTACCTGTTTGAATGAAATAATCAAGCTCACAGGCACATGATTATGCTAATATTGGAATATTGCAGTCGCAATGTGTTTCTATTCGTAACAACTACCAATTTATGCGGGAAATGTATTTTGAGCTTTATTAGCAGATCCATATTACATATAGCATAGGCCATAGAGCTCTCGTATACAACACTATATTGTTGCAATGCAGTTTGTACAATACATTTGAAACTATACACTAAAAAGCATACTCTATACACGAACCAGGATAGCAATTCTCTGTCTTCCTCCCTAACAAGTAGAACAGCTTCTCCAGAATAGGAATTGTAAGGTTGTCACACAGCTTGAATGTGGGCACATATCCGTTGATGGAAGACACGTGAAAATACGAAACCAGAGGGTCTGAACAATCAAACTCCAGCAGCAGTCTCAGACTTTGCTGAACCGGCTCGATATTGATGGGGGTCTTGCTTTTCAGGCAGGCTGTTATAGTTTTCTCCGTGAAAATGGAAAAGAACTTCCATTGGTTGAAAGGTTCAGTTCCGTCCTGACACAGCCTATTGGCTGGTATCGGCATGCCCAGAACCCTCCTCTGCCACTCAAACACCACATCCAGAGACTTGTTGGGACACAACTTCCCACACATGTTCATCAGGGATATCATCTTACTCAGAAGTTTGTTGTAAATCCCGAGCAACTCGAAGTTATCCAGGACATCTGCTGCTGGTTCGAGAGGTCTGGCAAAGTACTTACACGTGGTCTGGACAATGTGGGGCACTACCATCAGCAAGTCCTCGTTGGTAATCAGTGCGTCAAAGTTAAGGAAGTGCACCCACAGGTCAATGACCACAGATCTAATGGAGATCAGCTCGTTTTGGTAGAATATCAGCATCAGTTGGAGGTACTTTTGGAAGGGTTCCTTGGGCAGGGGCAGATCATTCCTCAGAATCCCTGAGATATGGTTCTCTCCCACTTCTGTGTAAGTTCTACACAAGGTCCTCAGGAAGAGTACTATATCGTCATTAAGTGTGGAGGAAGCACAGATATCACTGCAAATCTCAAACACCATCTTCAGCGCATCATCCTGCAACATGAAAGTTGTAAACTCCGCGTTATCACTGGGTGTGGTCTTCCTGGCAGCTATGTTGTAGAGCACATCAGCAGCGCTTTGTCTGAGTTTAGTGTTTCGGAGGAGGAGGAAGAGGAGAGTACACACGTGGGATGTTTTCTCGTAGAGAGACCTAACATGGAACCAGGTCATGGAACTGGCAGCACTCAGGAAGTTGAGAGCAGCAGTACAGGTCATCAGCAAGGCACTGGAATGGGTGGGGTTATCCACTGCTTCCTGTAGTTTACAGGTTACCAACTCCACCAGCTGTCCTTTGCACAGACCCACAGACCGGAGTAAGTCACTACGACGGGCAGGTGTCAGCTTGGTGTCCAGCTCAATGTCCTCCACCAGCCGGGCCATGGAGTTCAGGAGGATTTCACCGGTTGTAGTGTTCCTTTCCACGCTCCTTCCCACAATGGTAAGGAAGTCTAGCCACTGCTGCGGCCAGTCCCGCTTCAACAGCTCAGTAACCAGCGAGGACAGGATGTTCCTGATGAGATTAGATTCGTCCGGCAGGTTCAGAGTTCCTCCGTCCATCATTCTGTTGATGAGCATGGTCTTAAACTCCTGCTTGTCACTGTCATTAGCCTGACTCCAGTTAAACTTCACGTAGTGCTCTAGGAGTTGGTATCCGAAGTGACGCACCACGGCAGAGTTGCTTGGGACTGCAAGTTCCAAGCCAATCCGGGGCAGATTCTCACATTTTGATTTGAAGGTTTCACAGGTGTTGTACGCAGCGTTTCTTTGGGAAGTATTGGATTGAGGAGAGTGGATGCAGTTAATGGCATCTATTATGAATTGGGTTGACATGCCCTGTAAAAAGTAATAAGTAGTTACAAAATGAAGAATTACATAAACGATTTGTAAAGATTTGATAAGCAATGGCAGTGAAAAATATCTGATAAAAAGTTAGAGTCGATTTAAAATTCACTGAATGAAATAACAGCTATACATAACTAAATCCATCACAGAACTATGAAAATACAATCTCTCAAGCAACCAAAGCTGTGTAGTGTGCATATAGCGTATTGTAGAGATAGTGCCAATGTTGCATATGTAGATTGTAGATTAACTGCATATAGCCAACAACGATGTCAGGGATTAACTGTACAAGAAAATAGGTGCATATAGTATGATCATAACAGTGGCATGTTTTAAAATGAAATCATGAGGGCGAATCCTTATGCTAAAGTATCCGCGAATGAAACGACACAACGATGTAAATGAATAGCTAATATTTATTTCATACAAATGGAAAATATCAAATAAATAAATGCACCATATTCCTTAATTATATTAGTTTTTGTAACGACATATTCACAGACTCTGGGCAAAAAGCCATCATGACAGGACATCTCTTAGGTGGTGGCCAAAACGCGGTAAGACAAGTGCGTGCGCGCGCGGCGCTCAAAACGCGCACGTAAATTGCAGGAAGCCTTCAAATTCTTCATTCGTCTTGCATTGCGCCGTACAACAAGCACTATGCATCTTTGTGACCGATAAGATCTGGTACATGGCATTGTTCTGATATGACGTATATTGGAAAGACTTCAGAACTCTACTACACTTTCTGCTCAGAGTTTCAGATATAATGACATAAATCAAATTGCATTATGCAATGCTTATGACCGATGATTCGTAAAAAGTGATGAATAAAGTATTAAAGAAATAAATAACTGTGAATCTAATATACATTAAAAGATGATAATTATAATTATGCCGTACTATTTGGTCATTCGATACTCACTTCACATCTACTTAAATGAAGAAAATGAATCTGCAGCGGCCAAGTCATTCTACTAAAGTACTAAACATTCAATTGCGATATACATACATATTTGGATAAAAACTTTAATTTAGTCAGTCTACTCTGAAAATTGAAATAGTATTAAGATAAAAAGATAGATTAAATCTGTAACATAGCATTGAAATGGATTCAACAATTAGAATGTATTAATGGTAAACTCTATATCTAAAGTGTAGTGTGTACATTATATTGAGTATCAATTAAATGTCAAGATTGTAACTCACATGCTAAGCCATGCTATCAATCCTTAATCCACTTGAAGTGAGATCCCATCAAAGAGCTGAAATCGTTGAATCTCATCACCACGAGATGTTTCCAGGACTTTAGGAACCCCACACAGCAAAGAAGACCTTCTGCCAGCTTGGCAAATAGTCCGCTACGCCATCCGTCAGATGACCCAGGACTGGGATTCTACTGACAAAGTCAACAGCAGACATTAGTCTTTGTTCCGTTATCTGATCATAAAACGGTGATCTGAATAAGTACAGTGCTGATTCGTATTTCCTGCGACTCAGTTCGTTTGCTTGTCTGTCAGTAGGGTGAGATATCTGTGACAAGCCTCGCAAGCTATACACATCCAGTCCTAGGGCCATGAGATAGGGTATCCAGGATTTAGATTTACAGAGTCCTAGCGATGTCAAGTAGACAAGGGGTCGCAAAGTGTAGCAGAGCTCTGCTGCTATGAGTTCCTTGTTGGGGATGTGATGCGACATTTGGGAGGCGGGGTGGGATTGCTTGAAAAACACCCCACTTCGCTGGCCCACCCAGCCTTTAGGATCGTTGTTTATGTTGAAGGAGCCTATCAAAACATGGTTATGTTGGTAGATTAGACAGAGCCTAGCAGCCATCTTAGCTACAGAGATAATAGTTACAACTAACCACCTGAACTTGTTGCCGCCAATACGTCTAGCTGACAGCTCCACGAACACTTCGACACAGTGCAGTATTTGGATGATTTGCTCCAACCTTCCCACCTGAAAGACATATCAATATCATTCCTATTTTCCAAGGACCAAGGTTGCAAACGCACTATAGTTCAAATGATGTAGAGAAACCAAGGGATCGCCGAGCATAAACAACGATCGATTCTTTTTCAAATAGTCAAACATTTAAGAGGGTAATGAATGCAATTGAAAGAATCTTCCACAAAACTCCCTTACCTCAGCTTCATCGTTGTTGTCATTATCATCACAGTGTCGTTTACTGAACAGTATCTTGTCGTTTACGTAATGTAGGAGTTTTGCTAGCATGTACAGTAGCTCCGTTATCTCGTTTGACACCCTGTAAGGGTTAAAAGTGGTGAGAATTATCACATCTACTAGAATTTTGGTGTATAGGTATGGGTGCACGAAGATGTACACAGTTTAATTTGTACAATTAATGTCAATGATGAATTGTATTATTTAATGAAACATGTATAGTGCAATGTATATGTCATACGTTATTACGATAACGGTTACACCTAAATTAAACTAAATCTTATGTGAAACTCATTATATTATGCAGCATCATTGGAATACACCGCATAGCACCGAGTACAATCATCTGCACATCATTTGCGTGCATTTATCTCTTTCAAATATGAAAATATTTCAAAAAAGGATCGAAAATTCGACAAGTGGATAAGTAGCTCTTACCTAGCAGTGCTGAGATATGATAGACTTGCTAGGAGTGACTCCAGTGCCCTCCACTTGTGAGGCTCCCTCCTTAACAGCACCTTGTACCGCTTCATCAGGCCTGATAAACTGTCTACCAGGCAGGACATTGAGGGGCAAGTGGGAGAGGGGATAGCGTCGTCGACTGGCAAGGGCGGCGTGTGGGAAGCTGAGGGCAGAGAGTGGGACGCTGAGGGCGGCGAGTGGGGTCCTGAGGGTTGCAAGTGGGAAGCTGAGGGCGGAGAGTGGGAAGCTGAGGGTGGAGGGTGGGAAGCTGAGGGTGGAGGGTGGGATTCCGAGGGTGGCGAGTAGGATGCTGAGGGTGGCGAGTGGGATTCTGATGGAACTGATTCAGAACAGTTGGGTAGAGTGGTGAAGGCTAAAGGATGATGTATTTCTTTCATATTTTCTTCGCCATCTTCTGTCTCCTTCACTTCTTCTGCACTGTGTTCTGCTTGGTCGAGGTCCTCATCTTCTTCACTATCAGAGCTCATAGCTGCTTTTAGATGGCAATATTCAGCATTAGATACAGACAGACATAAACGAATAAATATCATCAATGATATAAAGTAGACATGTCGAAAATCAAAACAGGAATCAAATTAATCTATTAAGATAAAGCAATGATTTTTCGTTACTGTAATTTTCATCATTGAAATATTGTCTACTTGGGTTAAATACATGATATCGTCTGTCAAAGATACAGTGAAACATCAAAACCTCCACAAAAGCAAAGTCAAAACAATTAAAATAATCATCATTATGTAGGTTTATAAGTGATTGCATAGTGAAAACTGAAATTCTCCATAATTTGCTATAACAAATGAGCAATTTATGAATTTGAGTCAATGAAATTTCCTATACATCATGACTAAAAACATGCCTCAAATAATTGCAAAATACGACAATTTGGTTGGGTAATATTGGCATTCCTGACCGTAGTTTATCTCAACACTGGTATATCATGAGAAAGAAGAAATTGGATCATCGAACGGGCACCAAAACTGTTACCAGAAGACTGATTGTACATAATAATATAATCACATTAAAATCAAAAATATACGACTATTTTTATAGTACTAGCTTTAAAAATACTAAGATTGTTCGATCAAAAATCACGGCATGCATAAAAATCAAAAATTACGTTTTGCGACAAGGGAAAATTATCTTCAGTCAATTATATTCTGTAACATTATACATGCCAATATGCCATATTAAAAGCCAATTTATACCATCAGTAATATAGGCAGTTACACAAGATTCAATATAATTTATCAAAAACATGCACAGCAATCAAAATTACATCGTGATAGTAAAGTAAATTACATAACCTACGCTTGAATATTCAATTTAATCAAAAAAGTACGAAGTCAAAATTATAAAAGCTAATCAAATGTAGACGAAGCCTAGGTCAAAATATTATACCCTGTCCAAATTTTCTTGAGGTAAAACATAAGGAATCATAGCTGATAATCCCACCTAGGACTGATGATCACAACTAAGATAATTGCAACTAGGTGCTAGGAATCAGCAAGTACTATTGGAACAGAGCACAGGATTCGTCCATTTACTCGTCCTTAGAGCCGTGCTTGATGAGCCGGACGAAGGAAACGTAGTCGAACATGCCTTCCGAGTCGATGGGGGCTCCTCTAAACATCTCATCTACCTCGTCATCTGTCAACCTGGGATACGGTTATTTGAAAACCTGGTAGGAAGATACAGGATTATATTACACAGTGATGTGACAGAAATCAATCAGGATAAGATGTCCAGCCATGAATTACATTGAGAAGAGTCAAAGGAAAGACGGTTTTCCAAAGCTACGCAAACTGATACCTGGTATTCAGAAATGAAATTAAACTAGGTATGTAACAAATCCAAACCACCACAACAAATGACAATGGAACTCTTTCTAAAGTTCTTAGTACAGCCCCTTACCTATCACCCATGGTAGTGAGCAACTCCCTCAACTTATCCTCGTGTACTTTCCCCGTGGACTCCTCATCAAAGCACATGAAGGCGTTCTGTATCACTTCCTCTGGGTCCGTTCCGTTCAGCTTCTCTCCAAAGAGAGTGAGGAACATGGTGAAGTTGATGGGACCAGATGCTTCCTTGACCATGGCTTCAAGGTATGCGTCAGTAGGCTCCTGGCCTGAGCAATGGAGTTGTTAATACTTTCACTAATATGATAGCATGAACTGGCGAATATGTATGCATTGCAGCCTTACTTTAAATAGTGTCATATATTTACACATCTGCAGGATAATTTCAAAACAACTCAGCATTCCATGAATAATTCAACAGTGTGTCTTAAGAACATACGAAAAAAACTCCACAGAATTAATGAAGTACTTACCAAGAGATGCCAGCATGTCATGAAGGTCCTCCTTATCAATGAAACCATCCCTGTTCTGGTCGATCATGTTGAACGCCTCCTTAAACTCCTGAATCTGACTCTGATCGAACATAGCAAAGACATTGCTTGTTGCTCTCTGAGCCCTCTTTTTAACCTGCTTCTTGGCACGCACACGACTAGAAGACATGGTCCCTCAGTTAGTTAATAGTGTTAGCTTCTTCAAATTCAGCAGCAGTGTATGTATTAATCGGCTTATGTATCACGTCAAAGCTGAATTGCAGGGGATGCCATTCAATCAACTTTAATTTTACATTGTTGTAATTTGGGAGAATATTTATTATATACACAATTTAAATGATCGACACAATTTATGAAGTAAACATGAAAGCAAGTAGATAGCATTATCTAAATCATAAGGAATGGCATTCATTTGGCATTAATAATGATCAGCCGAAAAGCTACGTATAGTTAAATACAGTAAACATAAAATAGATTTTCCAGTGATAATGTCGACCAGATTGGTACGTGATCTGTCTGCTGCCCAGGGTCTCCACTCTATATATATGCACTGTAAACGTATGAAAAACTTAAGTACTCGGGGCTCAAGCATAGATCAGTTAATCTTGAATAATTCGTAGTAATATTAAAAATAATTGGATATTCAATGCACAAACTCTGGAAAACACCTCTACAACAATCCCTGTCTTTTCAAGTCATTAAACACTTTTCTGCTCACGACATTCCCATGAGAATCCTCAAACTCCTCCTCAGTTTCCTTCTGAAATTTGTCCTTGTTCTTTTCAGCCTTTATTTTCTCCCACAAAGCACGGGCATCCTCTATGAGTGTAACATTAGCAAAGTGAGCTGTGTTTGGAATGCCAAGACACCTCATGCCATGTGCATGTCTCCATTCAGCGAAATGCCTTTGAAAGGCTTTAGGACCACGATACTTAAAGTTGCCACAGATTTCACAGTTGAAATACAGATTTAATCCATGAAGTTTGTACAGCCAATATGGGATTGGTTTGCCATCCCAGCCGAGAGGCAAGTTTTTAGGGTTGTACGGTACAATTTCTTCATCGTCCTCGTCATTGTCGTCAATGTCATCAGCGTCATCGTCATCAACTTCATCAGCAGTACGAGCCTGCTTCCTTTCCACGTTTTCACGAGTGGATGTCCGTTGCTCACTCAGGAGTTCAGTGTAGTGGTATACATAAGCTTCTAATTGTGCCACATCTTTCTGCTTCTCTCCTTCATCACGATTTTTCTTGTTTTTAGCATAAGCAGCAGGGTCCAGTTCATCTAGCTCTCTACCTTTAGTGGAATAAAGACGATGTGCACGTTCAATGAGAGTGCCACCACATTTTAGATTAAGAGCTTGAAGGGCAGTTTTAAGTCTGTCAAGACCAAGCGATGCTAATTCCTCAGCAGAATCGAATGGGGCCAGATCGAGAATGTTTCCAGATTTCATAGCACTGGTTGGATCTCTTGCCCAACCAGGAAAAGTACCAGTTCCCCACTTTTCCTCAAAGTCATTAAGTATTCGCTCAGTCTCAGCATCAAAATTCATAAGAGGGTTTATCCGGTACAGAAAACCAATAAGATATTCCTGCAGTGATGTTAAATACTTCTTGTAGTCAGTGTTAAGCTTCTTATCTTTCGGAAACTCAAAGAGTCTATCAAAGCTGGTTAAATAAGTGAGGTAATCAATTTTCGTAGAGTGCTTCAAATTTACAAACTGCTCATAACACTCATGCAAATCCAGATACTTCCCATATCCTTCTTCATCAGAAAATTCCACCAATTCTTCATTTTCATCCGGATTTTCCCGCATTTTTGCCATTTCTAAAAACTCCATCACCATTGGAGAAGCAACATCATTAGCATACCGCTTGTGATAGTCCTTAACTTTCCTCAAACGATTATAAAACTCTTGGAATTCATTGGGACCACCAATTTGATCAATCTCTCGCTTTCTTATTCCATCAGTATCTTCATAGTTATTTAGTAAGTTGCTCGTACACTGTTGCAGGCGTTCATACAAATAAAATGCTCTATGCTCTGAGTTGATATGCTCACGATGGGTGTTGGTTTTGTGGAGTTTTTCAGCAACCAGTGCATCTTGAAGGCGCTCAATTTCCTCATGACACATACGCTGTTCTTCTATTACAGTAGTTGCCATTCCCTCAAATAAAAATTCAAATTACATTTAAAAAAATACTCATGGAGAAGTAATTGAATAACATTACATAACACAACATAACATAACATAACGATAATGGTTATATGATAGACTTTACTGACGCATACATCAGTATTTCCTCAAATCATAACAATTCTGATATTTTTGTTGATAAATAAATGATTACAAATTATGAAAAATGACAATTCTGTATTTAAATACATTGTAAACCTGTTACATAAAGAGAATGTTTATTTATAACATAAACATTGACCGTTGAAATGTAGTAGATATAAGTCAATAAATTTGAAATCAACAATTTAATTATTTAGGTATATTTAAGTCAAAATTCAAAAAAATCAAGTCAAAATTCAAAAAAATCAAGCTGTTCTTCAACAACTTTGGATTTATCCATAACAACTCCTTTGCATTTGAATTGACGTCCTTTCAAACGAACTAACTCACATTCAGCAATGCAACTTGTCCCCAGAATATTTCTTATAGTAGATGGTTTCACAATAACATCCACATGAGTACCACAACTTTGCCCAGTTATATGATACTTTTTATCAATGTAATCGACTGAGTTTATATTGAAAGATATACTACAAGGCATGAATTTTGGTAAATGTTGGTTGTAAGGAGATAGGTTCAATAATGGCGTAGTGTCATCAGTTGATGTCCAATCTTCATCTTCAAATGTGTACAGATTTGGGAAACTGATGTTTATGGATTTATGAGAACTTAAACTAACCATTGCCAAAGATAAATCATCAAATTCATAATGCATAGGATTAAGTGATTTAATATATACAAACTTCACGATGGTTCCATATGAGAACTCTAAATATTTTTTATGCTCAATCCACTGAACTGTACCTAAAACAGATAAAACATAAGTCAAATGCTGACCTTGATCTCCAATTTTTATTGTTCCAAGATATTTACATAGCAGTTCTGAGCGAACCTGGCTCTGTAGTAAATTTTCATTGTACTCAATCCCATCAAGTAATTTGACAGACCCTTTCTGCTGCTCAAAACAGTATATTTTCTGATTAAATCCTTTTAAGAAAAGATCAATTTGAGGAAACCACGCAACACATTTATGAGCCAATGAAACGTGGCAAAGTTCAAGAGAAGTAAAGAAGCACGTTAAGCCAAGTGATAGTGCAATCTGATCCCAAATTGGCTGTGCTACAATCAATGGAACATCAACCATAACAAAATTTTCTTGCCTATCAAAACCAAGAACTTGAACATAGTCACCATTGATTTTCAAATGATACACACATAAATGTAAATCAATTACATTAAGTGAAGGTACAACACAGTACATATGTGGAATGCTATCAACATATCTTGATGTTTCATTACTGCTATGAGGCTCTTCATCAGTAGAACCTGTCTCACAGATACCAAAGAAGTGGTCTTTGTCTGGAATTTTTCCATAACAAACGTCCTTTTTATCAAAAAACTGGGCATGGAACAATACCACAATCATAAATTTTGATTTTCTAATGAAAGAATGAAATTCGGGGAAAACCACAAGTATTTCTTTTTTGACATCTCCATATTTTTTATCACCTGGTATACAAACAGTAACATTTCGTTTTGATGAATCCAAGCTGACGGTAGAAACACATAATACATTATATTTTGTATAGGTAGATTGCTCCTGAACTGTTCCATAATAGCATGACTCATTGAATGGTGGCGATGAGGATGAATGGATATTTCTGTGTAACCACATCAAATACTCCCCATTGTTATACCTACTCATACTTTGTGCTTTTTGTGCATAGCTACCAAAAGTATGCTTTCTGGAAAGTATTTTCTTGGCAGATCTATCTTCCTGTATAAGCTGTTTAGTTTCGGGGGATTTGATGCCATTAAGCCAAGACATAGCTGATCGTTTTGGTTCATCTACACAGTTGCTTGGATTTATATCGATTGAAAAACTAGAACTGAATTTTGTTTCAAGGTTAACACTTTTATATTTTAAGGGCACTTTTTTGAACTTACCCTGGCACAGAGTATCAATTTCTTGATCGCAACTTGTAACTGCCAACTTTTTATGATCAACCATTTTCGAAGGAAGAGAATTTGATGATATTTGTCTTAATGGAGAATACTCATCCATTGAGTTTTCTGATTCAAATGAATCAATAGAGGAAGTCTCTATCGGTTTATTGGATGAATCATCAATTCCAGCAGTCACTCTGTTTTCATTAAACAACTTTTGCTTCTTTCTTAAAGGTTTGCCTTTTTCAGGTGAGTTAGACTCACTATCAGAATCATATGATGCAATAAATTCATTATCAGTAATGGATAAAAAATCTTTCTTGCCTGGTCTATTCTCGTCTCGGAAGTTGGAGTGATGAATTTTCGGACGTTTTAATTCATTGTGTTTGTTTTTTCTATGTATTTGGAAATCATTCCATGACATCAATAGTTCCTGGATGAGAAACACAAGTAATAAGTTATATGAATGGAAAGCCTATAATGAATTAAAAAAATAAACAAAAAAAACTAAAGCAAAAATCACTATACCAATGCAAAAATAGTAATACCAAAAATACATTAGTTGATCGATTTCAAACCCAATACTCATCACTATCTGTAATCAAGTTAACATTACTTACATTTGTAAACAGTACATGTAGATTGTGCAATCATTTGAAACATGAAAACCCCCCCCTTTCCATTTTCAATGATTTGAAGGCCAAGGAAGGGAGACAAAATAGAGCATGACGTGTTTGTAAAGAGTGTTAAGAATAATCGTTAATTGATTGTATATCATACTTAAATCATTAATCAGAAACAATAGATAATTATATAATAGGAATTGTTCTCATGCAGGCTCTAAATTCCTTCCCATTCAAAAGAAGTATTAGCATTCAGCAGTTCAATATCTGCATCTTGAGGCGAATTAAGCATTTTCTGAAGATAATTGTCACCATCATCATCAAAATTTAATAATATTCCTCTGATACTCGTTTTGTAGGAACAATGTGGATAAAGTCTTAGAACAGGTTTTTGAGTGCTATTGCTCAACATAACCTTTGCACATACAATATTTCCACGGTGTTCATGCATAAACATGGTAACACTACCAATGTCAAGATCTGAAGGACAGGCAGCATTTTCCAATAATTTTTCAAATTCTGGCCAGTTTGGGGAATTAAGATCAGATGCTTCAACAAATTCACAAAGTTTAAGGGTTGCATAATGATTAAAATTGGATGCATTAGGCATTTCCTTATCTTCATGGGCCCAGTCCCCAACAAAGAAAGATAAATAACCTTTTTTGCGTATGCAGCAAATAGCAAAAGGAAGCCGCTGGCGTTTGAACCTAAAATCAAGTTCAGCAGTCGAAGAAAAACAAGAATCCATCAATAACACCTTTTTAGGGTTCTGCTTAAAATGTTCAAGAGGGTCATTCAAAGCTGAATGAAAGTCATACATGTTCTTTTTGAAAATTTCTATGTTATGGGCATAGCAAACCTTTTCTTGTATATTACCAGAATTTGAAGCTTTATAGAAAACATCACCAAGCTCAGGCATTTCAGTTTGTTTGATAATTCTCCTCAGGTTAGCTGTGAGTAAAGTATCATAATTCATTCCACAGATCAACCTGGCTCGTTCACATGCTTTTTGTAATATTTCAGTAATCTTATCCTTTTCTTTGAGATGGTCAATATTATCAATAGTTAATTTTACAGACAACTTTTTCCATATCTCTTGAAAACTAGGTTTGTCAAGAATTTTATCGATATGTTCTTTCCTTTCAGGAACTGCTTCTTCTACAACTTGAGATGATGCTGGCAATTCTTTAGGCACTTTATTTGGCATTGATTCACAATCTTCAACTGCAGAAAGCTTCCTTTTGGTACCAGCAAGACATGAGACATTTTGACCCACAGACACCTGTGGAGATGTTAGCTCAAATGCAACTAACAATTGATCAATTTGTTGCTGCTGTAATTTGGATGCAACTTGCAGTTCTTTTAGAATGTTGAAAACACCAGAGAGTCCTTCTGAGGCCATATTACTAGACTCAAACAAAACAGATTAGATATTCAATACTTAGTTAAATACTTACTACAGTTATTTTTAAAGATGACAGATTGTGGTCAAAGCCAGAGGACACAGTAATTCCCAAGTCCAAATACCAATATCCAATTTAATCATAACAACTTGTCCTACTAATTTTTAAGCTCATTCAAATTTAGATTTGAATTTTGACTCAGGCATTTGAATCTGCAAATACAATATAATTTTCATACAGTGAAATGTTCTATCAGCTGATTTGAAATTAATGATGCATTCATGTAAAACTATGCAAGCTGGAAGCTTGCCAATTTTGTCATATGAAAGTATACCAATTTCAAACTAAAAATATTTGTGACAAGAATTAATTCGACACATTTTTCAGATGTTTTCTCAGCTAGCTTATATCAAAAGAAAGCAGTCTTATCATATGATATCAAATCAAGGAAAGCAAAACAATCCCGGTTTCAGAATGTAAGTGTATTGTTAGCAAAATAAAGACAACTCCTAGAGTATGATTATGCAACTTGTTGAACGAAAATTTTTAAGGATATCATCATTTTGGTTTTGATGAAATTTATTATCAAGTTAAACCTATTCAATGAAATCATTAAGGATGTATCATAAAGGTGGAAATAAGTGCAGAACATTTGTGAACTTTGCTAAGTCAATAAAATTCACATCCATTTGTTTCTTGTCTACGTTTATCTGAAGATTGTCTAGAGCTGCATATATTGTGTCTCTATTTTGTGAATTTAATACACCGTGGTAGACTAAGTTTTCTTCTATTGTTCTGGCTGAAGTCCTAGAATGCTCTGCAGGACCACTCAAGAAAGTCACTAATTGTTTCAATGTTTGAAAATCTATATTCAACCTTGGGTTTGATAATGGTGTAAGCTTAATAGCAAAGCAAGGACTATCTTCAGTATCTGTGAAAACATTGGGCTGAAGATATGGTCCCAATTCAATCTGAAAATAATTTTGTGGTAGCAAATCAGAAACTATCCCAGATTGTTCATCATTTCCACAAATTCGTAGTGCCCTATTAGCATCAACTAATGTAATCATCTGAATATTCAATGAAGAGAAGCTAAATAACTGTTTCTGATCAACCAAGTCTTCCATAAATTGATTAATGAAAAAAGGGTTCCTAGCTTTCAATGCAGAACATACAAACAGAGAAATTCTACAATCTGAATCATTACTCATGAAGTCATATTCTTGACAAAAATCTGTGAAAAAAGGGTCACCATGTTTCACTATGTGATTGTCATGATACTTGGGAAATTTTGCAAGATGATTTATACACAATCTATTCCACTCCACTGAAAGAAGACTCTTCACTTGCTGCTTGAGAATTTGTTTTGATAAAACACCAAATCCAGCACCAAGCTCACAGACATGGTCATTCTTCGATATGTCAGCAAATTCAATTAACCGCTCAGCATTATACTCATCTGTCAGAAATTTGGATTTACCTATTGGAGTATCACGAGTGAGATAAACAGCTTCCATAACTTTTGAACGAGATGGCATTCTTGGGAATCTCATGGGTGCCATCTAGTGATTTAATGGGGTAAGTTATTTTCTAATAATAATGACTCACAAGAAAACACAATAACATATGATATATTTGAGAAGACTGTATTATATGCTTAGAGCATGGCCAGGAATGTCCTCATATTATTGCAGGAGGATAAGATAAGATAAGATAAGATAAAATTAATGGTATTGAACCATCACAAATCTGAACAATATTTAATCCACTGGTTTACATGAAGAACATGGCTGTGAACACAGGTGTCCATTTCAATAACATTTTGAAATAGGAGTAAATATTATATAGAATGAATTAAATAATTTTTGAATTAAAAAGAAATCTTTCTTCAAGACATCAATCTGCAGGACTTTTCTCCAACTCCATACTTGAACTCCAACATGATCCCTTTAGGTAATCCAATGTGGAGAGCAGCAGGATCTAAGTGAGTCACACCAAGATGAGTGGTCTGCAGGCATCTTCAGTGTTTAAATGGCGAATTAAAAATATCATTTACAGTATCATGTACAGTATTTGAATTAAAAAGAAAACTTTCTTCAAGACATCAATCTGCAAGACTTTTCTCCAACTCCGTACTTGAACTTCAACATGATCCCTTTAGGTAATGCAATGTAGAGAGCAGCAGGATCCAAATGAGTACAGCATCTTCTTTGTAGAACAAAAACAGTCATCTTTGTAGTCAAGCCACAGAACTGATAGTCAAGCCACAATATCTGATAATTTAAAAACCACTGAAATGAATGCAAAAACGATATCCCATGTCAGCTGTAATTAGATAAAATCCCTTCCAAAGACTTGACTGAGGGGGACCTCATAGTGAAACACTTAAAATGCAATAATGGATTCAAATCAGATCTACTTTTCACCACTGATTTACTGCCAGTTTCAAGAATATAACATTGGAAATGATTATATTAACTCTCATCTTCAGAAACTCCATATGGTGATAAGCACCCTGCACCTTCCCCAAATTTGATGTATAAAGTAGTGTTGAAAAGTTTAAAGTTCCAAAGACAAGATATACAATCATACCATAAAAACTAGTAGGATTTTACCCTACCTTCCTAAGCCCATTATAGGATGACCATTTGCGCGCTCTTAGTGCGGGACCAAGTGCAGCTGGGAATACAGCGCGCGAGCCACACAGGGATATACGTGTTTATGGTTTAGCTTGTCAGGCGTTGCCTGACCCCCTCGCGCGACGTCAGACAATGTTTAGCAATACCCTACCCTCCGCCGCGCGCCATTAATTTCCGAGTGTTGCGCGCTAGGGATGGGTGAAATCCATCTAATTTGAAACAAATAAAGAATGCGCAAGTTTATTTTCAGCAAAAATTCAATTGAAAGCTTGTCTATCGATGATAGACCCTTCTGAGCGACCGCGACGTGCCGCGCACCGCGGCTGCGTCAGCGGGTTCCTAAGCCCGCATAGTGCATAGGTGTGTGTTTGCTAAACACGTATATCCCTGTTTGCGTTGCGCTTCCGTAGGGAAGCGCCGCGCGCGTACACACACCTATGCGGGCTTTGTCGGACAATGCGGGCTTAAAGGCGAAATAACAAAAATTGATGAAAATGTGGACGTCCGGGGGAATTTGAGATTGCTGACAAGGGGGAGAGATGAGGACGTGGTCGCAAAATGCCCAAAATCTTGAGGACGACGTCCCGGTCCCAAACATTGCCAGTGGACGCAAAGATACTTCACTTTGATTTATAATTTAAATTAAACTAAAAATCCAGCTCATCATATCATTATCATTAACATAAATAAACTTAAAGATTCACACGGTAAGTGCACAGCTTTTCCTTTTTATTAATGAGCGGTTACATGTCGAAGTGTTCCTAAGCCCGCATAGGTGTGTGTACGCGCCGCGCGCTCGCGCTTCCCTACGGGAGAAGCGCGCCGCGCGAGCCACACAGGGATATACGTGTTTAGCAAGTCGAAGTGCAAAGTGGTGACCGTATACCGCAACTTACATAGTCGAGTTGCTAAACACGTATATCCCTGTCTGCGTTGCGCGGCGCGCTTCCCCAGGGAAGCGCCGCGTAGGGAAGCGCCGCGCGCGTACACACACCTATGCGGGCTTAGGAAATAGTCGAGGCGATAGCCGAGACAGTGTATGTTGGACGAGGCGTACCGAGTTCATCATCAATTATCAAAGGTATTAAAACAATTTAAGTTTAACTACAAATACAAGTTCAACTTTAAGAACTGAACTGAAAACTCATACAACTCATCAATTCATGTCATCGACAAAAAGTCTAATAGGGATGATTCACGTGGCTTAACTTTATCCTTGCTATCCGACATAGACAACCTTTGCTGCAATTTAGAAACAGATTTTCTTTTGGTGTTCCTGTTCGACTTGTGCAACGTCTTCTTATTGACAGATATGTCCTTAGAAATCCCTTCGTCGCAACTCACTTTGGCCAAACTGTCATTTTTCGACAAAGTGCTTTCATATTTCGCAGAGATTGGCCGGTAATTCGTTTTTTGCATGTGCTGCACGAAGTAAGCAGTAGATTATGGACATTCTTCAGGGGAATATTCGCACTTTTATGAGCCAAATTTGCCGATTCAGATTTGAACCGTTTTCTCGAGGTAGTCCTGACACTAATCCGATGTACATTCGTTTCGTAGCAAAATTTACACAAATATGTCCTCTGACAAAGACTTTCACCGCTGGACTGAAGAGAATTCATTTGATAGCGACAAAAATACCGCTTCAACTTGTCACTCTCTAGAACTTGACAAACTTTAGTTATATGCGACGTTTGTTGATTCAGAGATATATCTCCCTTGGCATCCACATGAACATCATGATGATCCATATCTAAAACATCTTGTAAAGGATCAGAGCGTTTGGAACTATTTGGCAAATCATTTTCAAAAAACGTAACATTACTCAAAATTTAAATGTGTAATCGAATCTTGTGTGTAAAAGTTAACACAGCACAAGGATATTCCATGGATGGATACCGGTTTAAAATTTGAAAAAACCACGCTAGTAAGTTGTAAGTGTTTTTGTAAATGACACGTAACATAAAACTTTAATAGAAGCATCGGCACTTAAAATCATAAAGTATTCTTATGATAGATTGTAAATTTATACTTGCAATGTTATGAATTCTAGTATAGCGAAACTGTTCCGGTCAAAAGCTAAAACATCAAATCCCGATTTGATGACCGATGGCGTCAACGAAGCAAGCTTTGGCGTCAGATCAGCGACTGCGTCAGGTTGGCGGCTGTGTGGACGTGAACTGGACCATTCCCAGACCAACTCCTTTACTCATGTGTTGCAGGTACCTGTAGGGAGGGGATGTTGTTAAAATACCTGGTTAGCCTGGTTAGCCTGTAATTTGTATAATCAGTTTGCCTGTAATTCAAGTGTTATTAGAGAACAAGGAAGTGAAGTTGATATTACGTAGGTTCAGTTGGTTTCAAAGCTCGGTTGATTTCAAGATTCGGTACAATTGCGCAGCTGGGTAAACAGCACATTTCGCGCGATTTCCCAACCCGATTTCACATTGCACTAGACTTATGTTTTTGCACTAATTATGTTTTTGACTTGCTCAGAACCGAATATTCAACATACCTGCTCTTCTCATATTGAGTCTCCATTGAGTCTACAGCTTCTGAGGACCTCATGACACTCTCGTCTGATTGCTTGTAATCCTTCACATCTAAAGAAATGAAGAATGGATCATGAATCTCATTAACTTGCGCAAAATAATAGGAAACATTAAATTTGAGCCATAATTCCCATACCTTGATCATTGATTCAAAGTATGGATAGAACTGGACTGTCCACTACATACTTTCAGCATTGACATCTTTGACACCCATGAGCTTCAGGAATTTGACGGTTTGCTCTCCGCTTTCATCGTTCCTGAGAGACCCTGCGCCCCAAACACTCTTTTGATCTGATCCATCGCCCTGAGGAATGGACGAATTCAGGTGTCTCACTCCGATACAACAAAACACATCATCGCACAGCACTGAGTATATTCATACAGTACTGACTCACAAATCAGTTGGAAACTTATAGGATTCAAGTTGTTGTTTTCATTTACGTACTTCAGTACAGAACTGCTACAATATGATCAATCACAAAACATAATATACACCGAGCCTAGTGTTTGTTTAAGAGACTTCTCTGGCATTCACAAAGCTCGAGAGACTGTGGGATATGCTGAAGGGATAGGAAGTAGTTCTGCGTCATTAGATCAGTAATGAGCTAATATCGTAATGACTTCCAAAGCAAGGAAATATTTCAAAAGGCAGTATAACTTATGTCCATGGAGGTGTGGGAGAAGCTACGTGCCTTGCCTGGCTTAATACGGTGGAAGTCCTTGCTGTACGGCTCGTTAAACAAGGAACTAAAACCGTAGGGCTCCGTACAGGCTTCGCTCTGCACCTTCTGGTAATATGTTGCGATATACATGCCTCTTGTTGTAATAACAAGCAAATATCGCATTTTTGCCCCACCTCCTTCTTTCCCCAAAGCAGCTTTCTCTTCTCCCTCTGAGCTGCCAGCTGCTTGGCTATGGTGGAATCGAACGAGGTGGGAAGAGTGGCATCCGTCTGTACATTTTTCAGCGAATCTGAAATATGAATATACAGCTTGCAATATTGTGAATTTGAGGAGCCATTCTCTTTTTGTTTTTAGCCAGCAATTGCAACAAGCACCTCTCACACTACCTATATAACTTCTCTAATGTCTATTGGATACAGACTAAACTTAGTACACCGGACACCCCTCATGCTAGCGACAAATTTCCGTTGTATTTTTGAAAACAGTCTCAGATGGTCTGTCCACAGGGCACAGAGCTCAATCTTTAAATGTATAGCCAGTACAAATCTCATTTTAGATGCCTCGTCTCTGCACCAAAATACATCTGTTCTAAATATCGTACTATAAATAATGGTAAATGATGCAGCGAGGTGAAGTCATCTGAGTGTCAAACCAGCCAAAAAATTTTTGCGAAGTATTAATAAATAAGATGAATTTTTAATTGCTATATGTATTATCACTTTGGCCACGTTATTAAATGTATTTTCACATTATTTCTGAGCTGTAAATGCCCAGGCATGGCTATTGCCAATTGTGCTGCATAGCAACCATGGATCACATGACCTCCTACAGCGATCACGTGAACACTTATGTTGATCACGTGACTTTACTGACTCCATGCTGAACATCTCATGCAGCAGCAGAGACAGGGAGCCCTGTGAACGAGGCACAACAACACAATGCGGTGATCTAATGCTCTACTCACACAGCAGAGAAATAGGAGGAACACTGGTGACTGAGGCGCTAATATTGTGCTGTTGTTGTGAGTTAAGGAAGAGGCGCGAATACTGTTTGTGATGGGAGTTAGGAAGCATTTGTGGAAGAGGCGCTGTGATTTGTCCTCAGAGTAAGTGAGGCCTTGTGGAAGAGGCGACACATCACCAGTCTCAGATTGCAGCAGAGAGGGAGGGGAGGTGGAAGAGGGGTGCTATACATACGGAGTGCGGTGACCTGGACTCACTTCTCTTCGAACAACCTCGTTACCGTCTTCTTTTGGGGATGGTAGCGCTGCTTACTTCTACGCTAATTCGACAAAGCATGGTGGTAGCCCCCCTCCGTCACTTACTGGTGAGTTCAACACTTCGTCCATCTTTTTCACTTGAAACTTGTCGCACACTCACACACAGAATGAATTTCAATTTTCATACAACAGTGTATGCTTTATCTCATTTCATGCATATAATCATTAATCATGATTTCCAAAGACACTTTTTCAACATTTGCATTCTATTTTGAATACAAATCTTTTGAAACAGTTGAATAATATTAAATGACAGTATTTTACAGAGTGCAGTGACGGAGGGGGGTAAAATATTTGGACGAACTCTCTCCCTCTGGTATCTACCAGAGATGACTTCGCATCACCAACACTCTGCCCTTGGCTGGGTTTTGGTGATAGCAGCGACACTGGAGTGTCCGTGACCCCTCACGCGTGAGTAGTCACGTGACACAACCCCTCTCCCCGGTGTGGTAAGACCCAGAGAAGCAGGCACGCCGTCTACCCTACCGAGGTAGCTAGTGTTCTGGGCACACACCACCCTGGGATTCTCATACAAGGGCCTCCTCGCGGCGAATCCCGGAAACACGAGAATATCAACCAATGGCAGCTATCTTCCCAAGATTACTCGCTCAACAAGAAGCTGATTCCAACAGAGAATTCAATATTTCCAAGACCTAGACTCTAGTTAATCGTGACATGATCGGTCATGTAACACGTGACATTGTGCGCGTTATGTGACGATTAGTTAGGACAGAAAGCGCGCAACGTGGCGCGTTCTCTGTCCTAACTAGTCGTTACATAACGCGACGCGTTACGCGATCGATCATGTCACGACATTAGATATATCAAAAATGAAAGAATAACCTTTGAAAATTGTCGAAATGCAATGTCGAAGATGACAGGAACAAACTTTCTTTTGAAAATTGATTTTGCTTCATGTGAGATTCTTGTGGCGTTTGTATTATTGAACAATTTGTAATTTTGTTTCACCCAAGTGTGACTCAAGTATCTAAGAACACAATGTTGCGTTACATAATACGAGTGAAATTGTATAACAATGCTGCGTATTACCGCCATACCGGAGAATCCGGGAAATAGTGAATAATTGATTGGGTGCCTTACCTGCGGACACTTTGCCCCACTCCCTGCTGTCCCCATACTTTCTCCTTCTATACTCCTCGAACTCTTTGTCTTTCTCAGCCTGATGCTTCCTTGAGCCAGCAGAACTGGGATAAAGTCCGGCGTAAATTAGGGATAAGAAAATTAACATTTAGTGAGGAAAATAGCTAAAATTAGTTTCTTTGAATCTTTGAAGAAGAAAATACATTTTAAATTGCAATTCATCAAAATTGCGAGCTTTAAGTACCCCATTGGTATCACTTTTAGGACAAAAGAGTTGCTTTTCACCTGTTCCTTTCTCTGTTATCTCGATCCCTTTTGTAGCTGTCACGAGACCTGAGGAAAATACAGTATGAATATCCCCTATTAGGGTTCTTTCACATATTACGTAATCAATTTTTGGCCGATTTTAACCCCCCTCCCCCTCGTTATCAAGTTTACAGTAGTTGTATTGTTACAATAACGTGTAACGTAATCATTCGGAAACCCCCTCCCCCTAGGTGATTACGTAATATGCGAACGATCCCTTATCATTAAATCAATCATCCGTGAACATCAATCTCTAAATCACATCACGATTTGCTAAGGGATGTTTACTCGATAATTGATATTATGTATCCGTGTAGCGCCGAAAGTGTGCAGAAATGAGCAATAAAAACAGCAAAAATGTCTTGAATGCACACCTGTCAGAGTGATGTCGTTTGTCAGATCTCCGCTTATCATCATAACCAGATCGATCATCACGGTACCTATCGTCACGTGATTTGCCGTGGGGTCGTTCGCGCGATCTCTCACGCGGTCTATCGCGTGACCTGTCACGCGGCCTGTCGTCACGATGTCTCTCCTCCCTTCTGCCATCGTGATGTCGGTCGTCACGGTGCTTTTGATCACTTCGATGAGACTCGTTTTTTCCTGTTAGAAAGGGATTAACGTTTTTATTTATGGAAAGTCGACCACGTAACAGAGAATATAGACAAAATGGTTATGAAGCCAAAATTACAAACAAACCAAGGACGAATAATGATACGTAATGCCATGGAGTATTGTTTGGAGCTGTGATTCTCCCAAGCAACGGCAAAGAGTGATAACAAACCTCTCGGATCTTCTCTTTCTGAGCTCTGAAAAACGTTAAGGTCAAAATAAAGTCTTATTGCATGTTACGCAATGTTACGGTTAGGGTTAGGACGTATGGTTCGCACGAACGTTCCCATCGCGCGATTTGTGCTCTAAGGTGGGGTTATGTCCGGGTGGGGTTATGTCCGGGTGGGGTTTTGTCCGGGTGGTGTTTTGTCCGCGCACCATAATGATGTGCCATGTCCATGCATCATCCGCATTCACTTTGAAAACTTTTCGACCGACCATGAACTGATGAACGATTAAATTTTTTTGTTGGTGCAATATCCAACAGACCACCACATCCCCTTCCGGGGATGGATTGCAACTCTCAATCACAGAGAGTTCTACTCGGAAGATCGAATGAACGCTGTGCATGCAGTGCATGATATGCACGCGCGCGCGCTACACGCGCGTTGAAAAAGTTGTTTCAATAAGATCCATTGATCAGATGAATGTCATCGCGGCGTACGCAAAATACGTTTCATAGTGCGACCGAGTTGTATTTGCCACTAAATTGCTAGTGTTCCACCGTTCCAGTTACCCTTAGTACATGCTGTGTCACAGGGAAATTAGCGTACACGTCATAAAGCAGCAAAAAATTAAGTATATTTGGAAGGATAATAAATCACATGTAGTTATTGCATTTTATACTGGAAATGATGTGTGAAAATCACTATCGATGATACACTCTTTATGGTATGTGGGACCAGGATTGTGCCCCTCTGGCCTGTGAGACACATGTTCTGATAAGAAACGCGAAGTCTGTTGCGATGGCGTCAAGAGAACATGCAGCAGTTTCGTTAAACCGTTGCCAGAATAAAAGCAAGTTTTGTCACAGAACTGCGGTCAGCGGTGGTATTGTAACGGTGGTATTGACAGCGATTCTGTCGCAAAACTGCGGAAGTTCTGTCGCAGAACTGCGGCTTCTCCTGTCACAGAACTGCCACTCGTTTTTGTGACAAGACTGCCACTGGTTTTGTTATTTTGACCATTACACAAAGGACTCAAAAAGAGATGGGTTGGATTCAATTTATCATTCCAGTTCAGCTCGAATATGCCAATACTCAATGAAACCGACCTACACATGTTTTATTTTCATGAAAATGGGCGTGAAAAGGCGTCAGTGAAATTGAAAACCGCGCTTTATCTCCATTAAATTATCAACATAACTTGGTTAAGCTCTATTTACACCTAGGTACAGTTATACATTCCATAGAGCTTGCCAATGTGACAAGCTTCCATGATGGAACATAGATTAAAGCGCAATAATGAGCTTCTGTGTTGTGTACATTGTAAAATTTCACCATTTCATACGAATACACGCTAATACATATAAATACAAAACACTGAATTATAAGTGGATTAAATAAACAGAACAAAACCCAACTCACTTGTCTGTTTTTTGAGGGTCCTTTACTGGGATCCTGACTTATCTTCATCAGCTTTTCGTTAATCTTTTCAACTGTACCCGGCTGTGAAAATAAGCGATACATCAGCATTGTGAACGATTCATAGAACCACCGAAATAATCACAAATCCATGAATCATCAAATATTGGGCAGAGTAGAAAAGAAAATGGCTTACCTAAAGTGGTGAGTTCAGCTTACCTCTGCCATATTATCGGATGAATATTATCGCCGGGTCGAGAGAAACTGTACTATGTTTCATAAAATGGAAATGGCGTGAATTTCAAGATATATTCATTAAATTATGTGGATAGAATAGCAAATATCTACAAAGAATGCCATTTAAGAAAATACATCGGCGGATTTACATGAAGCAGTTACATATGATTTTAGCTCTTTTAGGTAAATGGATTTCAAACTGAAATGACAAATAGCCGTATGAAAATCTGATCTTAATTTGCTAAATGTCTGGCACAATGCGTAAAAATAATGCATTAATCATGTTGGGAGGAAACCACCTAGCACATTTTAAAGCATCAAAACTTCAACTGTAAAATTAATTGTGAGCTCTTTAAAGAACTGTACCTGTTCGGGTTTTTCAGAGGGTTTAGCAGCATCTTTCTTATCTTCACTTTCTGATACATCCTCGCTGTCGTTATTGTAGTCAGATACCAGTCCTAGGCCAGACATTCTTCCTCAACAGAGGTGTTATTGATTTCAATTGAGTCTTAGATAAATCAGAAAACCCAATGGACAATACGGAATTCATCGAATAAAAGCAAGGTTAGAAGCAAATAATTTCTGCATTCTGATCCATTCACGAACATTATAATATTCTTATTGAAACGAGTGACTTTTTGAACAGTATGTTATTTGTTTCATATTATATTTATTCAATACATATAATGTATTTAGATAGAAACACTTTACATCGAGGAAAATGAAATGTGTTTAATGTTTATAAAAAAACCCTTCATAATATGCGGATATCACACACGCATTCGAATAATTGTAACAAATAATTGTCGACGGAGGGCACAACATTTTTGGAGGAAACAGGCATTTAAATTGCTTTGACGGAAACGGTTACTTTAATCTTTCATTATTCTGTTAAGATAAACAAAAATTAGAAATTCTTGAACTTTGAAGGAACCCATTAGGTATTATGAAAAAACTGATTGTTATTTCATCTAAATTCAACTAGATATGAGAAAAATATAAAAAGTTTATAATCATAACTTGGCTTTCAAGAATTCCAAAAACATGATTAATCAATAGGATAATAGTATAAATTAATCAATATACTGTAGCCATTTTACTTTTAGCAGATAGTGATAACACAGAAAAATGAAACATTCAACATCTGCATGAAACTGCAGGAAACGGTAATGAATAAAAATTTCTGGCTAGGCTTGATTTATTGAAATCTGTTATGGATGATAGAAATTAATAATATTTACAAATTCGAAACTGCACGCATCAACACAAATACATTATATTAGAATCTTTACCAGAGAAAGATTATTTAAATTATTAAGTAACTTATAAACGTCAAAAATTTCATTCAGATATCAAATTCACTTGTAGGTAATTCACAATTCACACATTATCGATGAGATGGATTCCCGGTCCAACACCGGAAATCTGGAGAAAATTACCCTAAAACAAGACATTATTATTAAACTAAAGCCACCTTGGCCGATGGAGAGGGGGCGGATGATTCGTTGCGAAGAACTCGTGTTTGAGGGCCTGTTCGGCTGTAATCCTTGACATGGGATTAGGGTCCAGACACTGAGAGAGCAGGTCGTACGCTGAGTTCTCGAATGGCTGGAGCGGACACACCTTGCTCCGGTCCTCGTCCGCATTGTTCTCCTCACACCGCTCACAGCGGGAGATGTGGCTGCTAACCCGCAGCCGCGCACACATCGTCTTCAGCGCGTACCCGACCACGTCACGTGACAAGGTTACCTTCTTCCCTATGGCTTTAGCGGCCCCCACCACCGCGTCACTTCCCAGCAGTGTGATGATCTGACAGAGCGAGGTCAGGTCATCTGCTGCTTTGAAGAAGGGGTATCGCATGCTCAGCAGGCTGAGGAAGATAACCCCTGCCGCCCACACGTCTACTGCTGTGGTTTGTTGGGGATGCTTCATCAGCATTTCAGGGGATCTGAATCCCGGAGTGCCCGCCCGGGATGCTTCCTGACTCGGCTTCAACAGACAGGTGTTACAGATCTCGTTGTCAGCATGGCTACACTCCTTTTTCGATGTTTTCGCTTTGGATGATGATTTCATGCCGATTGCTTTAGAAGAGCTCTTAGCGATACTACTAAACAAACTCTTTTTCTTCTCCTGCAGCCTAGGGCTCCTATCCCTGAGAACGTTAGGTTTCTGGTTCCTCTCAAACGTGGTAAGGTTCGTCTTAACACCCTCCTCTTTCTTCTCTGGCTTCCTCTCCTTGTTCTCCTTATCCAGGATCAGGAGATCCTCTGCTAAACCGAAGTCAACCAACAGGAACTTCCTCTTTCTCCCTATCGTAGAGGAAGTTACTAGGCTTGATATCCCGGTGAATAACATTGTGTCTGTGAACATGAGCCAGAGCCTCGAACAAGGCCTTCAGATAGCTCTGTATTTCCCACTGGATGGAGTCCTGGACTACCGCCAAGAACTTGGTGGCGTTAAAGTACGGTAACACCAACACCACGTTATCGTGATGTCTGATGATACACTTGATATCACACACGTGGTGTTTACCCCCCAGTCTCTTGAGGTATCTGATCTCGTTAGTAATCCGCCATGAAGCTGAGGTGGGGATGATGTACTTCAGGGCAAAGGATGTGTCTGAGGGCACATTCTTAGGTTTCCCATGGAACACGTAACTGAAAGTGCCGTCTCCGAGCACGTCGATGATGTCAAAGTTCTTCTCAACGTCTGGCACTCGTTTGAGGAAGTTAGCGATACAAGTGTCCACGTTGTCTCCATTTGCATTATCTGAACTTCTTTTACGTTTCTTCGCTGTCGTGGTTGGCTCGTTTTCCGGAGCTCCGTGACTGGATTTGGAACGGACAATGGAAGCTGTCCGAGACTCACTGTGTCGGGAGGACATTTAACCTACAAACGGGGATGATATCAGATAAGGATTTCAAGAGATAGGTCAGTTTTATCTGAAAATTCGACTCATTATCACCAACCTAATGATTTAATATCATATATCAGCATATTAACGAATCTGTTTACGTCCAGATAGCAAGGACCATGATTTGTTCAGATGACTACACTTCCACACGGCTGAAATGAAAATGAATCTGCTTTAGATTTCAAGTTTGGAAGTTTGAAAAAACTGAGACTGAGAGCATTGAAATAAATTAGCAAAAAATCAAAATTTCAATAGAATAATAATTTATCACGAGAAAGTATCCATTATGTAATCGGCAAGTTGCAGAACTTAGCTAAAAGTCTACAAAATTGTTGTTATATCAAACGGAATCAAATCATATCATACAAATTCACTTGCTAGTTTTATCAGCAGCTTCTTTGTCTGCTTCAGTAGGCTGAAAGGTTGGAGCTTTTTGCTCCAGCAAATTAGCCCCTAACTTCGCCAGCATATCAGCCATATCATTACCCCTGTCCTTGGAGTGTCCCTTGACTTTCACCCAGCTCACATCGATATACATGCACAGATTATCCAGCAACACAAACAACTCCCTGTTTTTCACAGGCTCATGAGTTCGCGTTTTCCACCCATTCTTCTTCCAATTATGAATCCAAGTTGACATCCCCTCGACCACATACCTACTGTCCGTCCTTATCTCCACCGCCTTGTAATCTGACTGTACTGCTGACTGAACCCCCCTGATAACAGCCCACAGTTCAGCTCGCTGGTTAGTCTGCGGGGCCCCCACAACCTCTCCGTAATGTTCCGGGGGTCTCTGGGCCCCCAGAAGACCCCGCACCCGGCCCTCCTCTGACTCTCCGGGAGGTTGACGTTAGTGCAGCACCCGTCAGTGTAGATGATAGGAACACCCTCCTTGTTGAACATATCCCCTGTCTCACCAACACTGAATGCTGTCTTAGCAGGGCGACCTGGATGTTTGTTATTTTTATCTTCTTAGTTTTAATCTTCTCCTTGCAGATACCAGCAATTTCCAGGATATCTCGTTCAAAGTCCTCCAGAGTATACTCGTCATCATCAGGATCGTTGTCAACGAAAGAGACCGGTTCCTTGGTCTCTAACCGGGCACTCTTCCGGACAGGTTCAGCCACTACAGGTTCCTCCTCCTCAAACTGAAGAAACAGGGTCTGATCCTCGATGTCAAGCATTGTTGTCTGGTTGCTACTGTCTCCTATCTGGCTGTCTGGGTGGTCGGAATGACTGAGGATGTGACAGAAAGGAGAAGGGCTATGTGCTCTCTTATTTCCTGATTCCGAGACATTTGCCTCATTACTCGAGTCACTGCAGTTTGGAGCAAGACTAGCTTTCGCTGCTTTCTCTTCTTCAGCAGCAGCTTTTAACTTCTTAACAAACTCCTCCGTTGCCTTCTCCTTTTCCCCGACGTCATCATGCTGAGCGTGAAAGAAGTGTTTGTAAGCCGCTTCATACGTTTTAAACTTCTTGAAGGCAGCACGTTCATACCCCGTGATCTGTTCCAACACCTGATTGTAATTCTGGTAAATACCGGGAGTTAATCCTCGGGTAACGGCATAGTAACAATTACCACTCGGCATCGAGGAGGAAGAGGAGGAGAAGAATCGGTGTACGAATAACTGGCGGGTGAGGTTCCGTAACATTCAAGACAAGCTGCAGCTCCCAGTCAAGGATACTTCATGGTGGTGAGAGGTAGATGTTTCATTTCATTTCAGAGCTGGGATGGAGGAATTATTACAATTGATTACGAAAGATATATTGTACGTTCACGGTCTTTCTGTTATCATATTAGCGAGGAGAAATTCCTTATCATGAGCAAGAATTTTTGTAGCAATAGTTCCGACGTTTTGACGAATGAATAAATCAATGAGGACTTTGTATCACATACAACCATAAATAATACCGTGTACCATATACGCAATATTCACATAACAATAAATAAACAGGTGTCTGTATAAAAGCGCAGGTTACATAAAATGAAGATAATTATAAATTAGAACTGAATAGTGAACACTACATAGCATCAAAAGTAAGACAGCTCTCAAGGTATATAAATACAAACAGTACATAATAAAGACCGTTCACCACATCATCTCGTGTCCCTACAATTCGAAGCTAGAGCTATCAAACCGGGCTATAAACCCAAACCAGCCTGATTTTGTAACGCTTCTGCCTTTATTAAAACCTTGGTCGTGAACTCCGAGAGAGCCCAATCACAGCGATTTGTGGCTCGGTGCAACATTTATACCGCGTTGCTGTCAATTTTGACAACATTTCGCAGCGTCGTTATTCGAGTGGTTACACGGACTAATTATAGTATTTGCCTGCTTTCCTTTGTTACAATTGTCGTCGAAATGAGGTAGGGTATTTAAAGCAGTGAGAGTAAGGCAATGGATTTCAAAACTTTTATAACGACTACCATAGTTTTGAAGGATGAAATTTTATGAAACGTTTAGTTGAGTGGCGAGTAAAAAATATTTTGCTTCCATCATTCGAACGTATAAATCGTTTTTAATCGTTTGCTGTGACTATGCCACTGCACTGCCCTGATGAATTGATAATTTGACTATATGTTTTCTAATCCTTGACTTCCTCAGATCTGAAGTAGAACTTGACGCAGCCCGGGTGAAGTTCAAGTCCTCCCCGGATATTCACTACTACGAGAAACAAACCCCGGAGGGGGAGCTCGTGTGCCATCCTGACGACAAGCTCATCCTCTCTGAGGACCTCAGCACTGCTGAGGCAGAACTGGATGAGGAGGCAAAGGCACTCTATCACAAGGTCCTTTCAAGTGAGTGTGACAGGCAGGAAATCAAGTTGATTGTGCATTTTATTCCTACTAAATAGCGCAGTAAATAGTCGATTGCTTTGCTCTTGATGAGAAGTCTTTGATGAGGCTACAGGTTAGGTGTATAACCCTATGCGAGATTGGCAAAATCTCAATATTCTGATGTTGCAAATTCTTGGAATTGCAATACGTGATCAATTGTTTCGCAACGTAAAAGAGCCATCTGTAACAAAGTTACGGGACCTATTTGCATAAGCTACCTGTGATGGTGCAGATTGAATTATTTTATAATTCCAGCTACAATTTGAGAGGGGTTTGGGTTTGGATACTAAAACAGCGTACTGATAGAATTAATGCCATAGCAGCAGCTGTTGTCAAATGAGAAACAGGAAATTAAACAATAAGAATTAAGAAGATCTTCTATGCTCTCTCAACTTCGGCAAGATCTAGATTTCTCATTGAGACTTCTCACTGGCCATTTTCAAAAATACATTTAGAACCTTGCAGCTTCTGTGAGCATATTTATGAATTTTTAAAGTTGACTTTGCAAATGTTTCACCCCCTTAATACCATGTTCCATGTAAACAGTAACTACACAACTACCCAGCAGCCCACACTGAGAGCGAAGCAGCAGCTGAACCAGAGAAAACAGAGACTACTGAGACTGCAGAGACAACTGAGACTACAGAGTCTACAGAGGTAGTTGAGAACGGACAGGACGCCCCTGAGGAGGGCATTGCAGACCTGGCAAGAGAGCTGACAGACACTGCTCTGAAGAACGCTACCAAAACACCAGAGGAAGCTGAGACTGAGGTTGGTTTGGGAAGATTTCCTTCATTTGACTTCATCATTTATCAAAATAACTTCCCTCTTCAAATCACTACTTTCATTAGAATGATACCACCCTCCTCACAGTAATACCACCCACATAAAAATAATACCACACTCCTAAAAGTAATACCACCCCCAGGCTGCCGCTGAACCAGCTCCTGCTGAAGCACCAGCAGCAGATGCGACCCCCGCAGAAGAACCCTCTACTGAGGAAACTCCAGTCACCACAGAACCAACCGCAGAAGCTCCAGCCACCACAGAACCAACCGCAGAAGCACCAGCCACAGAAACCGCAGAAGCACCAGCCACCGAAGCACCAGCCACAGAAGCACCAGTCACAGAAACCACAGAAGCACCAGCCACAGAAACCGCAGAAGACCCCGTGAACTCATTAGCTCGACAACTCTCAGAAAGTGCGATCACTAACGCGGCAGAAGCTCCCGTTGAGTCGAGTGCGTAGTGTGCACGCATGGCATTCCTAACTCAACGCCAACTTGAGGGGTCTATAGCAGAGCTCGTGTGGAGCCAGGGACAGTGTCAGTAAAATTCACGTTTCAGGAACGTCTCGGGGCGCTGAGCAGCAGCAAAGATCTGTTTACAATCGACATTCAGCACACAAAAACCTGTACAGGAAGCCCGGTAGGGCGGTCGAATTTATATGATGCTGCTGTAATACAAAACACGTGGACGTCTAGAGTCTCAGTCAGAATCAAATACGTTGACGATATTAACATTTTCAAATTGAAAGGAAATCATCGCCTTCGATTTATAGTTATCGAAATCTCCAAAATAAGAACAATTCATATATCTTCATCTTGATCTTTATGAAAAGCAAATGCATGTTCATGTTCATGTTGTGTAAATAAATATCATTGATTTCAACTATTCAATAGTTGAAGTTGAACTATTGTTTGATGCCAAAATTGAATAACTAAGTCACAATTATTGAACTAAGCAGAACTACTAAGTACTACTACTTGTATAAATGAAGTTATGAGCACAAGTAAAACGAATAGTTTACCTTTATATTGAATCTTATTGTATAAATGGACTTACCTGGAAATAATTTAAAATTGAAATTTCTAACTGTTGCCTCGAGAATGGCTAGAAGTCAACCATTTATTCAGAATCAATTTTATTTTTTATATCTAGAAAACAGAGATCATTATTTAATACTATTACTTATGATATATTTCATATTTATAATTAATATAATCAATAATGGCAATGTAAACAGAAACTTAAGATGTTAAGGAGTTTAAGTTGTAGTATTACGGGATTGTTGTACTCTACTCCGCGTATTAGAAATTGGCGGACTGCTTGGTGACTCTTCGAGCTGCCGCGCACGTGACCAGCGCGTGACGTAACATTGGCCAATCAGAGGGCAGTAGGAGACGCTGGACTCGCGCAACTCAGCGCGTTCTCAGAGACAGATAGTCCTCGATCGCAGGACGATTCAACCGCTGAAAAGGTACTCACGAATTAGAAACAGGACGGCAGAGGAATAGTGATTCCACCGTAACCCAAAGTCTCTACTCCAAAGTATATCATGTTTAAGCACTTCGCTTGTTGAAGCACTCGGCTTTACTGCCGAGCGGGACAAAATATGAGAGAGAGAATTGAGCCTCATGATGATCAGGAAGCATTACTCATCCTCGAAGCAGCCTCGACTTGGGAGGCAGTGCATTTGTTTTCTGATCAGGAAGTGCGATGTTTTTCGAATCATATCCTGTATAATGATATTTCCTTGTGTTGGAAGAATCATGACAGATCTGGATATTGTTACAATCTTATGCTGTAAAAATTTGGAGCTGTTGTACCTTGTCTACCTTCAAATAGTCTTATCACCGTCTGATATCCAAAAAGCAAATTTGAAAGCTTGTTTATCATTAATTTATGCTCATTAAACAGTAATCACATTGAGGTACAAATAACGACGGAGAGACAGGGCTGCATAGATTGGCTGCCAGAGCCTGTTTCATAATAAGAAACACTATTATTGAACGTGTTGAAGTCCGACAAATTGTCTTGATTATGCTTTACCTACATAGAAATTCGAAAAGCATGCTATAAGCATAGCTAAAAGCATCACCACAACAATCTTTAATTTACACCATATATCATTTCAGGTAACCCGACTATCGTCAGGCGGAACAAATATAACGATCGACTGACTGAGATACGATCTCTGTCATGACGATTCGATTGGTGAGAGAGGAAATTTAAATCACAGCTGTGCCCAGATTTTCTCTAAACTTATTACCCCGATAAAAATATTTCCTTGTGTTTCGATCCAAATGAGATTTACTAGAAATGGCACAAAATCATGAATTTGGTCGCTAAAACAGTAGCATTTTGGCTTGTTATTATCTCACAAGCAATTTCTAAGATTTTGGGCACTCACAAGGTGTTGATGTAAGTCTTTTGTACACTTTAACAACATTATTGTGATTTCAGGCGACTCGCATGGTGAAGATAAAGCTCTTGATCTTGGAAGGCTGCCGGTTTAAGTTCGTCATATCATCTCGGTGGCACATTCTATACCTGATCCGATTTGCAAAATGTCATGATTCTGTTAGCTATAATTTGCAAAATGTGAGAAGCTTGACATCGAAAATACAAAATAGCATCCAACGGGGAATCGAACCAGGATCTTCCCCTTACGAGCCACACATAATACCATTGAGCTACCGCGGCAATGACTTTAATGTATTTTGATGCATCATATTCACCATCTGGTAATTCGACCAAAATTTTCCAAAATTGCAAGATTTTTCTTCCTTAGGCAATTTCCCGTTGTAACCTCAATAAAAACCAAAATCTGGAGTGAAATAACCCTGGAGCACGGCATTTCTCCGGGTGGGAAGCTAGAATATCGAGTCCTACTGTCATAAAGATACCACTGCCTGTAGGATATCACTACCTGTAGTCGCTAGGAAGATGAAAGGAGCTCCTCAACCAAAAAGTACCTTGTTACTTACCTTATCGTATCAACAAGAGAACAAGCCACCGATCTGACATTATCATCTCGGTAATATAGGTAGTGGTATCTTCATGACAGTAGGACTTGATATTCTAGCTTCCCACCCGGAGAAATGCCGTGCTCCAGGGTTATTTCACTCCAGATTTTGGTTTTTATTGAGGTTACAACGGGAAATTGCCTAAGGAAGAAAAATCTTGCAATTTTGGAAAATTTTGGTCGAATTACCAAATGGTGAATATGATGCATCAAAATACTTTGAGCCACGGCCGCGGTAGCTCAATGGTATTATGTGTGGCTCGTAAGGGGAAGATCCTGGTTCGATTCCCGTTGGATGCTATTTTGTATTTTCGATGTCAAGCTTCTCATACAACAAGATCTCTGACATTTTGCAAATTATGAAGCTAACAGAATCATGATGCAAGCTCGATATATGCAAACTTAGAGGGATGGGAAGCTAGAATTTAAAGTCTATAAGGATACCGATATCAATAGCCGTTAGAAATGTAAAAATGAAGCTCACAGCTTATAAGTTAAGGCAATGCTTTGCGTTTGCTCGGTCAGATGAGTACTCTAAAACTTACTTACCTCATCGGATCAGGTATAGAATGTGCCACCGAGATGATATGACGAACTTTAACCGGCAGCCTTCCAAGAGCTTTATCTTCACCATAGAGTGTAACATGCGAGTCGCCTGAAATCACAATAATGTTGTTAAAGTGTACAAAAGACTTACATCAACGCCTTGTGAGTGCCCAAAATCTTAGAAATTGCTTGTGAGATAATAACAAGCCAAAATGCTACTGTTTTAGTATTAAATTCGTGATTTTGATTTTGTGCCATTTCTAGTAAATCTCATTTGGATCGAAACACAAGGAAATATTTTTATCAGGGGTAATAAGTTTAGAGAAAATCTGGGCACAGATGTAATTTAAAATTTCCTCTCTCACCAATCGAATCGTCATGACAGAGATCGTATCTCAGTCAGTCGATCGCTATATTTGTTCCGCCTGACGATAGTCGGGTTACCTGAAATGATATATGGTGTAAATTAAAGATTGTTGTGGTGATGCTTATAGCTATGCTTATAGCATGCTTTTCGAATTTCTATGTAGGTAAAGCATAATCAAGACAATTTGTCGGACTTCAACACGTTCAATAATAATAAATAGTGCTTCTTATTATGAAACAGGCTCTGGCAGCCAATCGCCCAATCTATGCAGCCCTGTCTCTCCGTCGTTATTTGTACCTCAATGTGATTACTCAGTTTAATGAGCATAAATTAATGATAAACAAGCTTTCAAATTTGCTTTTTGGATATCAGACGGTGATAAGACTATTTGAAGGTAGACAAGGTACAACAGCTCCAAATTTTTACAGCATCAGATTGTAACAATATCCAGATCTGTCATGATTCTTCAAACACAAGGAAATATTATTATACAGGATATGATTCGAAAAACATCGCACTTCCTGATCAGAAAACAAATGCACTGTCTCCCAAATCGAGACTGCTTTGAGGATGAGAAATGCTTCCTGATCAACATGAGGCTCAAATCTCTCTCATATTTTGTCCCACTCAACAAGCAAAGTGCTTAAACTTGATTTACTTTGGAGTAGAGATTTTGGGTTACGGTGGAATCACTATTCCTCTGCCGTCCTGTTTCTAATTCGTGAGTACCTTTCAGCGGTTGAATCGTCCTGCGATCGAGGACTCTCTGTCTCTGAGAACGCGCTGAGTTGCGCGCGCGTCCAGCGTCTCCTACTGCCCTCTGATTGGCCCATGTCTTGATGTCACGTGACCAAGTTTACTTGTGAGCCGGCGCGGATGTTCTATTCGATCCGCCAATTTCAAATACTCGGCGCTGAACTCCACAAAATTGATGTTCGATAGAAGCAACACGTTCATTTTCAAGAGATATTTGATTTTATCATTCACAATGCGATTGTTATTGATTAATGATCTAACTGTAACACTCAAAGGTCAATTATATTGTTTTACTTTTCGTTTTTTCTTCATAAACTAGAAGGAGGGCCTGTGCCCTGAGGCAATGTTTGGGTATGTCTCCCATATATAAACGCTTCTGAGTGACATCTGGATCACAGATCAAATTCAAAACCTCAATCTTATTCTTAACTCTCAGTCTCACAGTCTGAGAACATGACCTTCATCCTCAACGGTTATCTAACATTATGCACCTTCCAGGCCACAGGCATGTTTTTGCTATGTATTCAAAAACCCTATAGGCACCAGGGTACCGTGCGCAATAAATTATTACGCACTGAAGTGCCAAAATCAGGGTTTATTACGCACTGTAGGTCAAGATTTTATAATGGTGCAGTGGAACAGAGCGTAATAATTTATTTCGCACAGTTGACCCAGTTGTAGTTTCATATCATAGATTAAAACATTTCCTTGTGTTTGAAATTGAAATTATCCCCTTTTTTACGAGTAATTACGGTGCATAATTCAGTTTAATAACTCGTAAAAATTGCAAACCTCTGCAATAAAAACCTCGGCCTCGGTTCTTAATGCGATTTAACACACTCGGGCCTTCGGCCCTCGTGTGTTATATCCCGGTTAGCAATTTTACTCGTTACTAAACCCTTCAGTAACAAATCATGACGGATGACCGCCATAGGTTTCCCCTAACCAGGGGCGCCGCGCACTTTGCTAAACACGTATATCCCTGTCTTGTGTCTGCGTTGCGCGGCGCGCTTCCTCAGGGTAGCGCGGCGCGCGTACGCACACCTATGCGGGCTTAGAAACCGCGCACTCCGTGCGCGTAACCAGTGTAGGATGTTATACTTACCTTATTACCACATGTTACGTGTCCCTGTTTGTTCGCGCTTGCGCGCGCTTTTCGAAGAGGCGCGCTTGCGCGCGCAAAATAAGGCTCCGTAACATGGAGTAACTTACCTTACCCTCGCTGCTCGCGTGCAGCGCAACGCGACGTTCCACATCACATTTGGACGTCACTAACACTTTGCGCTTTCCTTTTGCGAAAAGAAAAGGCGCGTGCGAACAAACAGGGACACATATAGCATATGGCAATAACAGGGGTATACGTGTTTAGCTTGCTAAACACGTTCCCCTAACCAGGGCGGCAGGGCGCCGCGTTGCTAAACACGTATATCCCTGTTTGCGTTGCGCGGCGCGCTTCCCCAGAACAGGGAAGCGCCGCGCGCGTACACACACCTATGCGGGCTTAGGAAGGCGCCGCGCTGGTTAGGGCAACTAAACAGTACACGTATACCGGTCAGTTTCCCATATAAACGGGAGCCTTCATTATCTATGACAATGACGTCACTCAGAGCCGTTTATATGGGAGACATACCCGTATACCCAGCTGTAGTCGTCGCCTGGCGCGTACACACACCTAGCCTATGCGGGCTTTTGATGGATTTCTCTGATCCCTGCGTGCAACACTCGGAGGTTTCCCCGCGGAAAACGTTGTGTGCGCGGCGGAGGGTAGGGCCGTAACATCTTAGTACAATGCGGGCTTAGGAAGTGTTTAGCAAACCATAACATTTATTTATACCATGACAACCTTTATATTTATGTAAACAAACCAATAGGGCAATAGATTTATTTTATTTTATTCTATTTATGTTATGCTTCTTTCATTTGTTGTCAAAATTTGGAATCATTTTGCCATTCGGCACTCACAAATGGTGAGGGCATAGTGAATTGGTATGATATTGAGCACAGAACTGAAACTAATTAATGTTACTCTCTGATTCTCGAGTCTTAACAACACGCTACTTTTGATGTTGAGACCATGAGTTTACACATGATTTGATTTGTTAATTTCAATGAAACTTAATCTACTGTACAGTATCACATAACTTCTGGCACCAATTTTCTCATGGTACTGCTTTTGACTCCTTGATCCCACTTTGGGTTTTGCCACCTCTTTTGTCTTGAAACTAGTCTACTTCTCTCCTCCTAGCTTATATTTCTAGTTTCTTTTATTATATTGGCAGCTATCATGCATTGACAGTAAGCATGTACAATATATTCTACCCAACTAAAATTAAATTTTCCTGATATCTAATATCTTATAGGAAGAGTTCATCATTTTTGTAACCTACTACCTCATCATTCCCAAAACATACATAGCAGGTGTCAGGTGATGACTATTGACTAATTATCTGGAAGAATTTGATGTAAGCTTTTTGGATAGTTATTAAGGTGGTTGCATTTCTAGAAGGATGTTTCAGCATATAGATTAAGGAAAAATCCATTTTGAGAACCATTCACCCATTCTAAATTTTTAATTGAAGGCATTTGGCACTTAAAAGCAAAATCTCAAAAATCTCCTATAGTGTTTTTAAGCCTGAGGCACATGTATAGTACATTGGTTGATCAAATGGAATTGGTCGATCAATCAACTCCATTTTAGTATTTCAACAACAAAATCTGCATCCCATCAAACGAATGTGGTTCAAAGCCATGAAGTATTCTTAATGAAGTCCTTGCCATTGCATCAGACCACCTGGGTATAGTCCAGAGAATTTCTCAAGGTCTGGTTTTGCGCATTCAAAATCCTGTTTTTTCAGGAAATTTGGCATGGTTGCTGCTCCAAAAACTGAGAATTTTCTTGATTGACAAGTTCTAGAAATGATTCCAACTTATCTGAAAAGTTACATTGAAGTTTATGCAGATAATCTCTCTTTGCAGATAATATGTCAGTTTTCACTGCCCATTACATATATAAGTGATGAGCTCATTTCTGGATGACCCCTTCGATGAAACATTATATGTTTCATTAATATTATTATCAATTAAATCAAAAAAGTTCTAAGGTAGGTATATTAGGACTTGCAACAGTAATTTTTTACTATTGGTAACCCTTTCGTTTAAACCATGAGCAATCAAATTCAACCCATTAATATGATTTGCTAATTTCTCACTTTGGTCCATAAAATTTCTGACATCTTAACAGCCTAACTTTTTAAACAATTTAGCTTTACAAATCATGTTGTGAGTGTGGAATCTATATTATTAAATGGATGATTATCGGGTCCAATGGA
>WFMF01000459.1:0-44452 GCA_011033025.1 Beroe forskalii
ACCAATAATTTAACATCAGATACAAAAGCCTTCTAAAAGACGAATTAGCGTGACATAACCTGAATAACTGAGAATAAAAATACCATACATTTGCCTTTTTGGCACATTCGATTTTAGATTAGGCATAGATATTACATTAAAACTAAAATCTGCCCTTTTATCATATAATTTAGTACAAAACTTTTTATTTTCAATAGTTACATTCAATTATTTATATAATATGATATATAATTATTATTTATAATTTCTGCTGTTTTTCGTTAATTCAGCCTGTATTTTATTTATTTATTAATTTTAATTAAATTATTTCGTAATGCTATGGATATTTGGCAGCTACTTTATTTCGAAGTTATTTGATTTCAATTTAATCTAATTTAATCAACCTTGTTGAAGTTGTACCAAAGGTGATATTCAAGTTATTAGACAGATATTTCCCTCACCAGCAACGCAAAGCAATTGATATTAAGTTTGTATAACTACCTAAAACCTAAAATTTATTTGTATTAGGTTACTTAAATTATTACGTCATGTTACCCTATTAATATTATAACTTTATAATGATATATGTATATTGCTTTTATGTTGTATATATGGTTCTTATTTTCATACCTAGTTAGGTACTAACCTATTTATAATTCATCACATTCATATGTTACCTAATTTTCATTGATGATGTTTGGTTGAAATGGTGTAAAATATAACATTTTATTGTTTTATTAAAAACATTTTATTGTTTTATTATTTATTCATTTTAATTTGCCTTTATTTAGCTGGCTCTTCTTTTGAATGCTATTAAATGAGGCACCTGTAATGTCTGTTGGTTGATGAAATGGAATTGGTCAATTGATCAACTCCATTTGAACAAATGATGTGTTTTACTGGTCCCTAATGACTTGAATCATGTTTAAGTGAGCAATATTGAGTTTTTTTTTTCCTACTTGCTCAAAGATTTTCTTTTTAAAACACATCATTGGATCAAATGAAGTTGATCGATTGACCAATTCCATTTGATAAGAATTTTCAAGCAATTGCCAATTCAAGAAATTTTTGCTCAAAAATAGCCACAATAACCAACTTAAACTCAGTAAAATTTTTGTTAAGCAAAGTAATTTTTGAACAAAGTAAATCTATTTATTGCATTCAAACCATACAAACCACAAATGGGGACTATAAAAAAACATTGGGATCATTTTGTCTGAATACTGTTTTAATTAATTAATCACTCTACTTAGTTATACCCACGGTATAACCTGCTCCTTATTGTGAGCCCAATGAACAAAATATTTAAAACTATTATCTTCATGCTATAGCACACCATGCTATTCAAATCCAGTAATAAATTAAAATAAATGTGATTTAAAAGGTATGAAATGTTAAAAACTTTTAAATAGGCGTTATAAAACCAATTATTACCCTCCTGTGGCTCAAACTCCAGTGTGATAACTCCAGTGTTTAGCAGCTGACGAATTCTTTCATTTGAAAGCTCGACAAATTGGTTTTTTCTCTCAAAGGAAAACTATGTGTACACTCAGAAAAAGTACATACTGTAGGTAATTAATACTGTAGGTATAAATAGAACATATTTACAGAATAAAGTTGCAGCAGTTACATTGGTGACATCATCAACCTTCTTACTGCTATTAACCTTAGCCCACTGTCAAGCTCTCCCAAGAACCAGTTAGTACACACTGTTTCATCTCATTATGTTATCCCACTTTCACCACCCTCACCTGATTTGTCTGACGCGCGCGCGAGGGGGTCAGGCAACGCCTGACAACACCTGATGGGTACTCCATACATCAAACCAGCTAAGTCCCATTACGTCAACACATTCAATTTACCTCACTACATCTTTCATTCTTTCATGTCACTGGCCAAAACCTCGATCTTTTGGTGTTTCCCATAAAAACAAGAAACTTAGAAACTTCATTATTTATGACAATGACATCTCATGGAAAAATACAATTACGCGTATGTGTGCACATGGATCGATCTTGCCCTAACCAGGGGTGGAGCAAGGCGCGGCGCGCGCGCGTAAAACTAGGGATCTGGTTAGAGCAAGGTCTTTCGATCTTCCTAAGTCCACATAGGTGTGTGGAGCGCGCCGCGCAACGCAAACGTGTTTAGCAACTTTTGATCGATCTTGCTCTAACCAGATCCCTAGTTTTACGCGCGCGCGCCGCGCCTTGCTCCAAACCTTGTCGTTTCGCGGCACCCCTGGTTAGGGGAACGAAAGACCCGTCAAAAGAATGCGCAAATTTCAGCAAAAATTCAGTTTAAAGCAAACTGAAACTTTGCGCATGCATTGTATTTTGTGCGTTCTTTTAACGGGGCTTTCGATCAATCCATGTGCACACATACGCGTTTAACGCTTGCTAAACACGTATATCCCTGCGCGGCGCGCTTCCCCCGTAGGGAAGCGCGCGGCGCGTACACTCACCTTTGTCTGACGTTGACAGACCCTCTCGAGAATCAGCGCCGCGCGCGCGGCGCTGATTCTCATCAGCGGCTGGCGTCAGCGGGTCATACATCGTACGACAAACACACCTATGTGGTTTTAGGAAGTTTAACGCATTTAGCACTTCAACTTGAAGAGTTGAAGGATTTAGGATATGGGTTAGGATCAGGATTAGGGTCAGGATTTGTTAGGTTTTTGCTAGGCTCTAACCAGATCCCTAGTTTTGCGTTTCGCGACACCCCTGGTTAGGGGAAGTTAGGTTTAGGGTAAGGATCAAGGTTGCCAGACGTTGTCTGCCCGACGTCAGACAAGTTTTTTTAACGGATCGCTCAATTTACCGATATTTGAATTTGATCATTGTAGGGGCCATCCATAAAGGACGTCCGCAGCGAGGGGGGAGGGAGAGTCTGGCCAATGCGGACGTTTGCGGACATAGGGGGAGGGGGTGTTTGGCCACCGCCAAATGCGGACGTCCGCAGTTTATGGAAATTTTGGTCGATTTGACGGTTATTTCACTAGAAAGTCGTGAAATTTTGGGCCCAGAATTATGACTCAAAAGTTTTTCAAGAAAAATGCGGACGTCCTGGGGGAGGGGTTTCTGAAAGTGAAATGCGGACGTTTGCAGAAAGGGGGAGGGAGGGGTCTGAAATGGCCGAAATTTTGGTATGTCTCCCATATAAACGGCTCTGAGTGACGTCACAGATCTGAATGTCAATTTTTATGCATCTTAAACCTAAAGGCCTCCTGACACACGGTACCCCGTCAAAACCTGTCTCAATTGAGTTGAAAACGGTCCTAAACCCGTCTAAAAACCGTCACAAACCTGTCCAAAACCTATTGAGAACCCGTCCCAATCTTCTATTTCTAAAAAGTAAATCGAAATCCCGTTCAAGACCTGTCAATAACCTGGCCTAAACCTGTCGAGAACCTGCCCGTAAAATTTTCTTTATCGGTCACGAACCCGTTCACAACCTGTCACAAACTGTCGAAATCTTTGTCGAAACCTGTTTTAACCCAGTTATGAACCTGTCAAAAACCCGTCATGAACATGTTTAAAACCCGTCCAAAACCCGTCATGGACCTGTTTAAAACCCGTCCAAAACTGTTATGGACGGGTTTTGAACGAAACCCGTTCAAAACCCGTCCAAAACCCGTCCAAACTTGCAGAAAAACCCGTCCAAAACCCATCTAGAATTTCTTTAAAAAATGTCTAGAACCCGTCCAAATCCTGTCGAGAACCTGTCAAAAAAACCCGTCAAGAACCTGTCTAAATCCTGTCCAAAACTCGTCAAGAACCCGTCGGAAATTTGTTAAAAAATAAAAAATGTTGAAACCTGTTTTAATTCAGTTCAGAACCTATCCCTGACCTGTCTGCAATTTTTTCGAACCTGGCATTCGCCTGTCAACAACCTGTCCATCAAAAGTGGACGGGGTACCGTGTGTCAGGAGGCCTACCTAACCATAGCCCTATCCAAAACCCTAACCTTAATCCTAACCCTAACAAATCCTGACCCTAATCCTGACCCTAATCCTGACCCTAACCCTAGTCCTTAAAGCGCTAGGTGGGCTTAATTACATTTTTCTGAGTGACGTCATTGTCAAAGTGATAGATAATGAAGGCTCCCGTTTATATGGGACACTGACCGAAATTTTGCGGATGTCATTTATGGATGGCCCCGTAATTGACCGTGAATATACAGTGTGAAATACCACTCAACAAAATCAAGATAGTTTGCTTCACAAATAATGTTAAATTGTCAAAAACAACATCAAATAAGTGGTATTCGCAGCGTTTTGCAACGTTTAATCATCATAACAAATGTTGAACTTGATTTGAATGATAAAATGATTAATGATTATGAAGCGATCAGAAATGAAAAATCTTCTTGTACAGTTACCAATGACAACTTGGTTTAAGTATGTTCATTGTTCATGATTCTGAGATAACATTCTGATGTACAAGTGACTAATAAGTTCAGCTCTTAACCAAAATTGCTGATACCAATCAGTAAGTAAATCCAAAGAAAGTTATCCATATCATTATCAATAACCTTTTAGTCCCAGAAACTCCTATTCTAAACTCGGAAACGTCACTTCGAGAAATGAGAATCATTCTGAAATCAGTATCACGCACGTACAAATGGCAGTTTTGTGGAAATTTCTGACACCTATCTCAGATATGGCGACAACCCTGTTATTTTGTCTTGAATGTTTAGAAGACTTGAGGTTTAACTACTGTGTTTCATAAGCACTATATGACTATTTCATTTAAATATGTTTTACGATACTTCAAAATAGTTGAACTTCAAGAGTTAATATCCATTTCTGATATGCGCGTTTCCGAGTCTCATAACATAACCAGACAAATTGCTACATAAGGTTATGGGATGCTGTTTCAAACTTCAATGCTATTATAATGTCAGTTCCAAAATATATAATACGGGACGGAATAAGTCCACCCCGCAATTTAGTCGCAATATAAGTTAGATACAGGAGCATTAAAAACTTGATAAATGATTCAAGTCCGCAGATACTATTACTTTATAACTAACTAGCAGGCCCGTTGGGCCTACAAATACACAGATCACTTGGCGTTGTTACGCAGCACCTCGTTCGAAATTTTTGACCTATGCAATTCAAATTGATTTAATACTTTTTGTCGCATCCAAAATTCCAATCAGGTCAATAGTTGTGAAATCAAAACAGTATCACCTAAACATTCAATTTTATGAAGGAGCAGAGTGGAATAATAGTTCGTCGGTTAGTCGTGCTAAACCATGTGAATTTGTTCCGTTTTTACTGCAAGATGATGCTAATTCTGACAACCGATTTTCATACTGACATTGGACAATCTTGCTTTGCTCGCATTAATCCAGACCAGGAACTGTGTTCGTAATCTACCACTCCTATATTTGAAGGGATTAAATTGTACAATTTAGTAAACCTTGAATTGCAAGACTATAACTATACTACTGCAATCACTGACACAGCATTGATTAGCGACCGACCTCTGCCACAGTTTTATGAAAACAATCCATCTGAAATATCTTCCGTTGTTAAAGTTATGACCAGTCTCCATCTTGAGATGTTGACTTCGAAGTATTAAGAAAACGTCAAATTTTGAAAAACAACAGCACAGCATTCAACAGTAGTAGCGTAATAGAAAGCTCTCGCATAGCACTGATCATAATCTGCACGTGCACCAAAATCAGTTTCCATAGCAACGGCACCTCTTTTCTCGCTTTTGCCTTCGTTTCTCTTGATATCTTCTTGGCAAGCTCAAATTTAATTGTATACGGAATTACAGACAAACATTATTCACGTGTGACTTTACTTTATATATAAGATTTGTTAAACATGAGTTATAGAACAAATGTACTTAAACCTCCAATACGGTGAAGGGCAGCTGTATCCTGATGTTTGATGTTATTTAATTAGTAGGAAAATAAACGCGTTCCTGAGGCTGGTTGATAAGTCGGTGAAGTTCATTACTAGTAAAACCTATTTAATAAAATATATATCATGAATTATAATGGATTTATTATTAATGTTCCATTAAATTTGATTACAAAAAGAATATTTTGAAAATTAAGTATTACAAAACTTCCTCGGGTTGATGATGATGAGAGTTTAATAACAACAACAATATAAATAAGTTAAATGTGGTTTAGCACACTCCCGGAATTATTGCTGAAATGATAAAATGCGAATGATATTTACAATTCAACATAATATTATATACCAGTATTTTGCTAGACAATTCTAATTCGTTATTGACATTCTCGTAATATGTTACTTTTGACCGATCGTACTTATAAGGCATGTACTCAACAATAAACTCAAAAACATGCCCGCTCGTGGTGCGCTAGTCCGGTGACTTTCTAACAATAAATAGACAAATTTATCAGCACGTTAACGAAGTACAGCGCCACGCACTGATCTTTAGGCTACGTTTCGAGTTCATCTCCAATTAAACAGAGGATTATCCCTCTTTGAACTTTCTAAATGCGACGCTAACAGTTTCTGTGCCTCCAATTGGTAAGCCAGAGTTTTCTGTGCCTCGAGGTGTGTGGCCAGTGTTTTTTGCACCTCGAGTTGGGCAGACAGAGCTTTCTGCACATCCAGAGTGGAGGGGAGGGAGGAGAAGTCGTGGACGGAAGTAACGGGGGCGGAGGAGGTCTCCGGCTTGCTGGTCTCCGATTTGCAGGGCCGAGAAGCGCTGCCTGCGCCCTTCTGCTCCAGCTGACTGGCGAATGATTTCTGTAGTTCCAGCTGCGAGACCAGACTCTTCTGCAGCTCAAGCTGGGAGGTCAGTGTTTTCTGGGCCTGGATCTGGGAGTTCAGGGCGGAGAGACTGAGGGTGGAGGCCCCGCAGGTGCAGGCTAGCTGGGTGGGCGGGCACCGGCACAGCTGCGGGATCTGGCCCAGGTTCTGGTACTGGGAGAGCTGCGTGGCCAGGTTGCGCTGGTAGCGCAGCTGCAGCGACGCCAGCGTGTCCGCCGCGCTCTCCCCTGACGCGGCGGAGGGGGAGGAGGAGGAGGTGGGCGTGGAGGAGGACGCCCCCACTGTCGGGGAGGACGCTGGGGAGCCGGGCGAGGGACGCAGCGCTACCGGCATCACCAGAGGGGGGCGCAGCGCCTCGATGGAGTTCAGTTGCTGGAGTTGCTGAGCTGTGAGACCCTGGGGAGAGTGGGAGGGTGAGAGGGGGATAATCACAGGGAATAGGAATATTAAAGATCAGACAATTCATGCTTCCTTTTGTTTGTCTTGTTAATATGATGATATCATTTGTCATGTTTAACAGTGTAACAATAGACCGATATATGGTTGAATTAAGTCCCTATCATTTCAACATTCTCATTTCAGAGTTCCCAGACTTTCATTGCAGACGGCGCAGCCATTGTGCTGCGTGTTTGATTGCAGACAAGAGTCATTGTATAGCGTGTTTTGGGTTGTCATGATTTCACAGCAAAGTAAACAACACACAAAAAGAGAATAAACTAATAAAGAAACCCGGGTACTTTTGAATATGTTGAGTATTTAACGCATTGTCTGGAACTGCTGTTGTTCCGTGACATGAAGCTGCTCCTTATCTCACACGGGAAGCTCTCCACAATGCGAGAGAGTGGTTTTGTAAACAGTTTAGGGTAGCAGTATATAATTGTAGTGAAGGGTAGGTCACGTGACTGCGAGCAATGGACGACTCAAAGGAATTGCCCTCCGGAGCAGAAGACTCAAGCGAACAAAAGGCGTCTATGGTAATTGTTTTATTAATCTTGCTCCTTTATTATCAATTCATTCGGGGCTTTAATAAAGAAAAATGGTAATAACTAAAAGCCGGTATTTGGGGACATTAAAGCATACACATTTACACTGGCTTATTCAGACAACTGGACTAAAAATCCCCGCACGAGATTAGAGCTAATTATTTTACAATCGTATGGCATTCCCTTTGTCAGAAGAGTGGGATGGTACGGAATTGTAATACACCAACCTACTGAATTAACAAATTGTTTTAATTTTATGCAAAATTACAAATAATAAAAAGCAAATGTGGTGGTGGGTGGTCGAACCGATTTGATAAAGGAGCCCATGTGCAAGGCTTCCCTTGACACGCAGACATGACAAACGATTCTTTGATAAAATGATAAAATGCAGTGTGTTCCAATTCAAATTCACTATTTATTGGCCGTGTCTGGAGCCTTTTTTGGTGCTATGTTTCACAGTACTCTGTGTCTCACTGTATCCTCTGCTCATATGTCTCTCAGAGTCTCACTTGTCTCAGAATTACTGTGTCTCACTGTACCCTGTGTCTCACTTTACCATGTGTCTAACAGGACCTCTAAGTGTCTCCAGAACCTCTCAGAGTCTCACATGTCTCACTGTGTCTCACAGAACCTCTCGGAGTCTCACATGTCTCACTGTGTCTCACATGTCTCACTGTGTCTCACCTGTGACAGGGCGTTGGAGTAGGCTGCGTAGGAGTTGGTCAGCAAGTCGAGGGGGCTGGCGGGTTTCCTGATCCCGCCCAGGGCGGGGAACAGGGCGGGCGGGCACAGACCCAGCGGGGACCGGGTCTGGTCATAGTGCTTTATCTGCTGCCGGCGCCGGGGGCGGTACTTATATCCTGTAAAAATGGGTCAAAGTTAAAATAATTCGCTGTTGAAATTCGTTATAACGCATCGTTGTAGCTGCAGTTCTGGGTCTACTGATGATTTAAATGAAAAAAGTAACACTGAAGTAGAAAGTTTTGCTTATATACTACTGATAATTTAAGAACGTAAGACTGAAATAGAAAGTTTAGCTTACCTGGGTGTTCCTCCATGTGCTGAGCTCGGAGTCTCTCAGCTTTCTCTACGAAAGGTCGTTTCTCATCCTCAGTAAGGAGCCTCCAGAGGTGTCCCAACATCTTACTCAGCTCACTGCAAGGAATGGTGTCAAGGAGTGGTGTCATGGAGTGGTGTCAAGGAGTGGTGTCAAAGGAGTGGTGTCAAGGAGTGGTGTCAAGGAGTGATGTCATGGAGTGGTGTCAAGGAGTGGTGTCAATAGTTGCTGTCAAGGATCGTTGTCAAAGAGTGGTGTCAAGTAGTGGTGTCAAGGAGCGGTGTCAACGATTGTTGTCAGGGATTGGTGTCAAGGAGTGGTGTCAGCGAGTGGCGTAAAGGAGTAGTGTCAAGGAGTGGTGTCAAGGAGTAGTGTCAAGGAGTGGTTTCAGCGAGTGGTGTCAAGGAGTGATGTCAAGGAGTGTTGTCAAGGAGTGGTGTCAACGATTGTTGTCAGGGATTGGTGTCAAGGAGTGGTGCCAAGGAGTGGTATCAAGGAGTGGTGTCAAGGAGTAGTGTCAATGAGGGGTGTCAAGGAGTGATGTCAATGGTTGATTTAGACCCATAGTGTGTGGAGTCATAGATTATTTACTTGCTAAATAAAAGTGAGAAATGGCTCATTGTGGCTCTTTAATTTGCACTCGAAAGTAAGGGTGAGGGGCGGGCTTCAAATGAGAAACCTGACGTCTAGGAGGTCAAGCTGCAGAGGAACAGAAAATACTATTATTAACTTATTTTATTAGGAGAACGTGTGCATGCAATTATCTAATGTTCTCTATTTAACGCATTACGTAGGGTAGTGTATGAGAGATTCATGGGTAGCTTGCTCCGTTAAATCTTATTCATCGTATTGATCATTGATTTACTGAAATGTATTACAGCAGAAAAGAGTCTTCACTTTGATCAATGCACTATTTCCTTCGTCAGATTTGACAGATTTAAACTGGGAAAAAGTGGGCGGTAACAAGTAAAATGTTCGCCGACTTGGTAAATGGACCCAAATTTGCGACTTACCAGAAACACCAAAAAACTTTAAACTTTCAGCAAAAAATGCAGTGTAGAATTGGAAGTGCACACTTCTCAATTTCCTTTGCAGTTGAGCGACTGTCACCAGGCCGGCACATTTCGAGTCCGCCAAGTTAAAATACACATTGCTATTACTGATAGCGGACCGGCAAAGGGCCCGGACAGCCCCGGTGTATTATCACTAACAGGTTTTAGGAGGTATATTGAAGAGTTATGATTGAAGACATGACCCCACTAACCTGTTATGTAGGTCGGGGTGCTGATCAGCCAACTTCTTCCTCTCAATCTGACTCCACACCATGAAGGCGTTCATAGGACGCTTCACATGATACGACCTCGATATCTCTGGGATGTTGCCTGAAAACGGTTAAAAGTTCAATAACAAGAGGTTCGTCCCAAATGCCACATTTTTCCATGTTCATATTCACTTTTTGAGTCCCATTTTTCTCTGTGTCAGTTGACCCAATTGTCCCATTTTTCCAGTCCCAATTCCCTTTTTTGAGCGACATTTTGTCCTAGTTGTCCCAGTTGTCAATGTCCCAATCCACTTTTTCTTGAGTTAGGGACGATTGGGACAGTGGCACCCCCATAATTGGTTATAAGTGTAATAATAAGAATTTACTCCAAATCTGACAACGATAAATACATAATTTTCGAAAGCATCTAAACTAAACACTTCTCGTATCAGTTACAATTGTTTAAACTTGAACCCTTTGAGTTCTTCAAAGCCAATCCCTGAATATAAGTCCTTAAGTTAAATGATCTGTGATAGTCGCCTTAACCCGATTTCATAATTAACATTCTTAAAACTCCTCACCCACAGGTTTACTGATCAGTTAACGTTTATATCATGATTATAATGATCATCATAGTTAGATAGTTACAATTGGGAGACAACCATTTGATCAGAGTTTCATATAGGTTGTTTTAATGATGTTTTGCACGTTTCTCAACAATAACAGTTGTATGATGTCTATAATAACTCCTTTACGTTTAGAGAAAGCTCATTGCAATTAACGCATGGGAATATTGAGGAGGAAGACTTAGCATATATTGTTTGCATTCATCTTGTAACTAAACACCTCAATTTTCCCCAAATTATGTACCCAGTGAAGGACTGAAGGTGTATTCAGCCTATTCCACACAATGCAATGGGGGTGAAAGTAATAATTCACTGAAAAGGTAAACTAATTTGCAGACACAATAGGACGCCTCTTTTTCTCGTCACAACAAAAGCCCTGAAGGTCATGGTTGTTTGAGCCCAGAGAGATCCTGCTCTTTCATTGAAATGTTAGATTTGTAGAGACTCTACAGAGAGGATGGAGGATTTTAGGGCTTGCTGAGAACAAGATTTCCCTGAAGAACAAGTGTTTCTCCATCTTTAGATGGCGAGTGAGGTCAGAGCTGATATATTCGGATATAATAGAGCCGTGGAACAAAGAACTTAAGAAAGCTTTGTCTCAGACATCCCTAATTCTCGCAGCTTCTTTTCCTCCTTAACGTCACTAATGTCGGGCAGTGTTTGGAGAGACTCTCTAGCGGTGTAGCTCGGCTAGGACCTCTCCTCGAGATGTGAGAAACAATGGGTAAGAGGGCGACCGGATTGTACATTGTGCGGAACAATAGGCAGCCTTCACCAATAATAAGCCCCATAACATCCCCCATTGTGCGAAATGGCAACATAATATATAATGTTTTCTAAACTCGCGACACTGTACACGTATTGTTCAGGTGAGAAAGGAGGGTGGACGCAATAATATGGTTCAAATAGCCCTCAATGGATTGTTCTCATTACAATAATAGCGACACTGTGGCACCTCCCCTCAATAGCTTAATATATTCCCCCCTAACACAGGACGTCAAACACATTGTACTCTTTTAGCAGCCTATATTTAATTTGGAGTACCACACACCCTCGATCAAGTGAATATAATGAAAATTCATATTGATAAGGTGTTTTAAATGAACAATCAATTCAAGAGGTGGAAGTTTGAACTTATACTAAGATTTTATCATCGGAAGCTTTCGAAAATCATGTGATTATCGTCGAAACAGTCGATGTTTCGAATAAAAAACAGCAATGATCATTACAAAGATGCTAGCTATAATTTATACATGAGATGAGAAAAACATACCTGATTTGTCGTCAATTATCATATTCCCAAACGGAGAGGGATGTTGGGTCGCAATACTGACTTCTGCTACTCAAATTTGATTCTGGTTTAAAAAAGTACTATATTGAAAAAATATTTCATATTTTTCAAAAAAATATATAAAAGGAATCGACGTTCATACTTCCAACAGAAATATAGGAAATAGCCAAAACAAGCGAAACAACCCTAAACCACCCCGAACCGACTCAAAAACCTTCCCCGAAACAAGCGAAGCGCATGTTTCGGGTTGTTTCGGGGAGTTTTTTGGGTCGGTTCGGGGTGGTTGCGGGTTTTTCGGGTTGTTCCAGCGAGTTCCTGCTTATAGTATCATCGAAAAAATCGAATATCACACTCTTTAAAATCTACAAAAACCAGAAATGTGTCACGGAAATTCATATGGAAATTTCGTAAATCACGGCTCACGAAAATGCACCACGGCCGTATATACGGCAGGAACGATCAAATAGAAACAAATTAATTCATCAGCAAATGTACCAACCGTCGTATGCTTCATGCATGCTTCATACGTGAAGCATAAAAACAATATAAAGCAATAATTATAAGAGAATTATCCATAAAAATTTGAATTATTTATGATTTAATATTTCTGTTTTGTAACTGTTTTGTTCGAAAATAAAGAACTTGGAGTCGATAACTTGTGATCGATAACTTCATAACGGACTTGGGTTCTAGAACCAGCAATTTACAACTTCATAGAACTGGATAACTGAAATACTATGTTGATGTGACAAAACTATGTCTTTCATAATACTTGAAATTGTATTTCTCAAGATTCACACTTAACGGGGGCTGTACCATCTTGAGCTGTTCAAATGACGCTAGAAATGACTTGAAAATACCACCCTTCACTTCCTAGCATTGCAGCATGAGATTGTTATAACCCGGGCACTTTGATTGGAAGGTCAGTTACTATTAGGAAGGAAACACGTCTATCAAGACGTTAGTTGGTTGTGAACTAACCAATCAAGAGTTATTGCTTATTTTTCTAATTCAGTCTCAGTTCAACACCATTTCAGAATGCCATGCTTTTTTCTTACGAATCTTTCAGTGACACTTGTTAGTTTGTCGAACTAAGTTTTGACATGTGATTTAAGAAAATTTAGTACACATCATACTTCAATAGAATAAAAAATAGAACCAGTTTAAAGAAAAGTAAATGACACTAAAAAAAGGAAAGAAAAAGAAGAAAATAGTACAAAAGAACAATAGTTAGATGCTGATTTTGGGTATATTGAGGTTCTAATAGTAAAAATTGAGACAGTTTTGCTGTGAAAGTTGTAATATTGTAGCCGCGATTTCGAGGAATAGCAAAGCATGAAGTACAGAAACACATCAAACAAAATGTTACCGAGAAAATGTTGTTTTAATAAGTGTGACAGTAAGTTGACACGTCATTAACAAAACGCGTTTAAAACGTTTTTAATTCACAAAAATAAATTATCATCAATTACTGTGACCGCTAAATAACGTTTTCAATATGATAATATATGATGAAGGTTACCCGACCTAAATTTGTAATTACCCACAATGAGTTGTGACATGTCGGCAAGCCGCATCCCGATCGAATCAACAGCGTAGTGCCAAGACAAAATATAACATAATAATAGCGATCAACACATGTTTTCTCGTTGAAAGATATTAATGGGAAAATTATCCTCTGTTTTTCGCAACAGAATATTATATGATTAAGAAACAATTGCACGGCACTGCTGAGAACAGGGAGGGCTTCACGTCTCATTTCTCACGTTAAGCGCGCGCACTCACCTACACGTCCTGTTAAACAGATTAAAACCATATGATTTATACAGTTCAGTGCGGGGTTACGGGAAGCACGGGAAAAAGAGCACATGCCACAACAACTAGCTAATTCACATGCTCTCTTAGAATGGGGTGTAGTGAGACATTGCAACTGCGACATTTATAAAGAAAATTAACGAGTCAACGTCGGTCAAACATCATCTCTCTCTCTCTCTCTCTGCTCTCTGGGAGGAAGACACACGGTACGGACGGACAACCGAGCGCACATTGATAACTATTAAGTGCTGCTTAGCACAGAACACACACCATCTCGTACTACACAGCTTACAAAAGAGAAAACTAATAATAGTCAGAGAGAGTGAGGGAGGCAGAGAGAGAGTACGGAGAAAAAATTTCTATCGAGAGTATTATACGTTACAAAAAATCATATTTAAATTTCACAAATAATATTACATATTGCAAGAGGTATATGTTCGCGTATATGTTTATATTCGCGAGAACGCGAGGGATCGCATGGTGAATGAGTGAGGAGCAAGGACGTGCACCTCATTAATTACTTGGGAGATAAGGATAATAATTAGTGCAGATGCCGTTACCAACTACACATATAACATATATTAAAGAGGAGGAGGAGGAGGAGGAGAAGCTGTGAGAGACGTTGAAGGAGGAGGTGGAGAATGTGAACAAGGGTGTTTAACTTGATAACGCCGCCTAATTAGCAGGGAGCATTAACACAAAAAACAAGTGTTTCCACCCAAAATCACTTTCATTAGGAGAGGAAGAGTGAGAGGGAGAGAAAAATGTGACATTGTGAAAATTAGAGCACATCTTATCAGGTTTTATCCAATAATTGCTGGAATTGGATGACGGGTGATGAATGACAGGACACATGGTTGTCGAATCAATGATGCTAATATGCTAGTTAAACATATCTTCTGTCCTTAGTAGCTCTCATTAACGAATGTGTTTTTATATTATTATCACACGGGGGGAGAGAGAAGAAGAGTCAGTTCTATAAACGATCTGTTGACGGATAAGAAGTACGAATTGTTTCTGTCACAGTTGATAAACCCACCTAACGATGACTTGGATCCAGGGTGTGTGTGTCAGTTTGTCTGTCGAGGTGCAGCAAGACAGAAACAGAGATATGAGAGAATGAAAGTGACATATATATCATCATATACTTTCTATATCACTCCTGTCACACCTTCCGGGCGACTGTCACAGGTTATTATTGCAGCTCCTTTGATCACTTTTTAAGTATTATCATATAAAAGTTGGCGATGATAGTGCTTCGTCAGAGAAAGCAGCAACAGCAGCAGCACACATAGCGGGTTGAGGAACCACACAAAGGACTAAAGGAGGGAAAACCAGGATGAGGGTATTATCAAATGGCAGTGGAACACAAATCAAGGAACCACGCTGATTGCTGGAGCTCAAAAGAGTACCTCTCCCAGATTAAAGAGAGGATAAAATACCAGGTTGATAGTTTGGAACTCTGTTTGGAAGTGTTATCTAAGGGAGTGATGAAGAAGGGCGTGGTGGCAACACCTCACACCATCCTCTTATCAACTTTCAGATAAAACTACCTTTGAGATGTGTTCAACACTTGGGGAGAAAGAATTTTATCAAAAGAAAGAATTGCTGAACTATTTTGGAGCATTACAGAATTAAATGACAGGTTAAATGGTAATGTCGTATATAAAATACGAATGATATCATTCCGCGACAGCCCCACAGCAGTTTATAATATTAGGGTTGTTCTTAATAAAAGTGAGGATCGCAAAGCGGAACGAGTATAACGTGCAACAACACAGAGGTTCCTGGTCAGTAGAACATTAGATATAATGCTACAACTCTAATGGTGGCGAATAGCTGGAATCTACGCCCAAACCACTTCGAGCAAAGAAAATTAAGAAAGTAACCGTCGCTAATGGATAATAAACATTATAATAGTCTTTGTTAGAAGATGAAAAGATAAAAGAACAACCAAATACATGTAGCTAAAAAAGAAATAATGGGCCGCGATTTTGGATGACAACACAAAAGAGACCGAGGCACATACCACGTGAACGAAACAAATGGTTTTATCAACCGTCACGTGACATACGAGTACAATGTAATAATACGAGCTCTGTGGAGCTATTTTCGCAACACCATGGAGCTGTGGTGTCACATTGGTGACCGATCCCTATATATGCCATATGAAGGTGATCTCAATCATTTAACATATGCGGAGGAGGTGAACGAAACAAATGGTTTTATCAACCGTCACGTGACATACGAGTACAATGTAATAATACGAGCTCTGTGGAGCTATTTTCGCAACACCATGGAGCTGTGGTGTCACATTGGTGACCGATCCCTATATATGCCATATGAAGGTGATCTCAATCATTTAACATATGCGGAGGAGGTGTCGAGCAGCTATATATCCCGGGTTCCAACGAATCCAACGAATATTCAAACCTGGAGAATTCCAGTAGGGTTGCAAGGGATATTCAAAAGTTCAAAGCGGGAGAATTCAACTTGCGATTTTGGGTTTCAAAGAGTGACCTGCGGGGTCACGACGATTTATTGAACCCTCTGAATTTTTCATTGGTGTCTATAATAGATAAAAACTTGCTTGATGGGGTCCGTATTAGTTCAGACGCTCTCCCTTAGGACTGCGGGCCTAAACCAGATCCAGCCCTCGAGCTGCACCCTTGGGAAGTATCCAAAAATGGACCCGATAGAGCGATAATTAATGCGGGTCTATGAATCTTATAAAGTTCAGCTTGATGGAACTAGAACTGTCCGTCACGATACCTCAGGTAGTGAAGCACGGGTCTCTAACGTCCCATATCCCACAGAGGTTTTCTGAACTCTGAGGAAGTCCGAGTCCTGGTCATATATTGCTTACCTGGACTCAGGAGGGACATTCTCAGTCGGGAGAGAGTTTTATAGTTCTAGACATCCTGGTGATGTACAGACGGAAGGTTATGAGTCGGTCCCCAGTGACCAGTGACCATCTTACTCTCCCCTTATGTTGAGCGATTAAGTGATATTAAGAGGGGTCTCCAATTCCACCCTAGTTACATAGCAGACCAATAATACCTCTATTAAACGGCGTAATAATCTGCTTGGTTTTGACAAACGAAGTAAGGCCAACAATGAAATTGCAGTTAGTGGCCAATGACCGTTTCATTTGGACTTATAATAGCGAATGAGCCATTGTTCGTCAAGAAAATTAGTCAATGACCAGACATTGAGGGAACCTAATAGCGAAATTGTTGCCCAATCGCCAGCATATTGTTGCCCTAACACCAGTATATTGTTGCCCCTAACACCAGTGTATTGTTGCCCTAATAACGGCATTGACAAGCCAGGCTGCAGCATTGTTGCCTTGGGCACGACATTGTTGCCAATGACATATCCCGCTAATGAGAGCTGATTTTCACTAATGAACGTCTCGATAAGGACAAGTCTTTTCTAAGGAAGAGTGATATGGTCTAAGTGATAGTGATCAATGGGCGAACAATGATCAATGATTATTGACCAATGATCAATGATTATTGATTATTGATCAATGATTATTGATTATTGATCATGTGCCTGGAAGGCATTCACAATAATCCTCAGATGCAAATTTATCATTTGTTAAGGTATAACGAATTTAATATTCTAACATTGTATTCATAGTCCAATATCCTAGGTAGAAAAATAGTTGGTGAGGAAGGTGAAACTAAAATACACGGAGTCTAACATTGTAACAAAAGCATGAAATTGTAGCAATGCTATAGAATTTACCACCCAATTACTAGATACTCACACGTCTAATTAGCAATCTATCACCCAGTTAATTAATGTAGAAACGTTCACAGGATTCTAATTTCTTAATTCCTATAAAGTTGATAATGTTTCGTTGATGGACACGATGACAGCAGCTGTTGCGAGGAGTGAGCGCGCACATCTTGAAACACGAAACTCAAAAGACAAAACACAATGCACAATGGCGATTATGTGCGCGCATTGTAAAGTCAATGGATCAATATATAATGGGGAGGTCACGTGCTAATTGCTAAGAGAATTATACACACTTGGGTGCAACAATGGCGACAAAACAACAAAAAGCACATTGAATTTTCAGCGCACAAATTATTTTGAATATATTCAGGAGGGTGATTCGTAGCGAGCTGAACAAAAGTACTGTAAGCCTGTAGTGAGAGTGTGTAAGTACTAAGTTACTAAGTTAATAAGTAAGTAAGTTCAAAGTAAGTAGGTAAGTAAATGATACGTGATTAAGTAAGTATAAAGCCCATTTCATTCTGCTTCACGAATTCAGCTGGTTCTAACACTTAATTTAAATAGGATGATTAAATTCGACATAGCAAGATCTCAAGATAGGAAGCAGGTGACAATATCATCCCCAGAAAAATTTAACTAAACTAGTTAACTGCGCAAATAAAATAATATGTACCTACTACCTACTGATAAAATCTGGTGCGATAGATTTATGTTGTGCGGGCGAAATGAAAATGAATATCAGGGTAGAAAATACTAAGATAAAAATCGTTTGATTTTCATTTTTCAATAAAACATATTTTGTTATTTGCATAGGGGCCATCCATAAAGGACGTCCGCAAAGAATGGGGAGCGGACGTTCGCGGACGTAGGGGGAGGGGGTGTTTGGCAAAATGCGGACGTCCGCATTCATGAAAATTTTGGTCGATTTGACTGGTATTTCACTAGAAAATAGTCGATTTTTTAGAGTTTTGACTAAGATTTTCGACATTGAGTCAAATAATAAAGTATATTTTGTCACCATATTTAAGAAAACGGGCATAACAATGATGACACGAAAGATTTTGAATGAAACTGCGGACGTCCGGAGGGGGGGGGGGTATTTGAGGTTGCGGAAGTTTGCGGACAAGGGGGGAGGGAGGGGTCTAAAAAGCTGAAATTTTGCGGACTTCCTTTATGGATGGCATGAAAGCAACTTGTTGAATAGAAGAATCTTGAATCATTGACACAAGGGGATCTGCTGATTTGTTACTTTTTTCAAGTTATGTCGCACAGTTTGGATATGGAAAGTGACAAATAATGGGGGAAATTCTAAAGAAAAATTGCACTTTTAAGCGCTTTTAATGAAATGTATTTCAGTAAAACGGTAAAGTGTATTTAAATAGGCAGCTCAATAAAACTAATGCAAAAACTAACGTTCTCTCAAAACAACTGTACACAAAGGCTAATGAAACAGGATAATATAAGGTATTAAACGCGAAATAACACTCAAAGGACATTATGTATTAAATTTTCAGTGAAAGGATAATTTACCAATTTGTATGGTAGAAGACGCGCTACCCTTAAGTACAACCCGTGACGTAATAATTGGGTACGCTTGGGAGATTGAAAGCGATACAAAGCCAGCGGACAGTCGCGGCTCAAGAACAAAAGGAACAAAGGTGAAATGATGAATTGACTAAAGTGTTTTTGAGACACACATCCGAGCCCTTTGGTCCTTTAAATTGCCGAAAATTGGAGGAGAAGGATTGGGTTATATAGAAATATATATACCAGGTGAATGAAAGAGGGAGAAGCTAGTGAGTACTCTCGGAACAATGGCACAATGTGTGTGTTTAGTCGCCAGGAAGATGGCCGAGGAGCATCGGACACCGGCTACACACACACACACACGCACACACACACCTTCAGGAATAAGTGTTGGGGTACACGGCTACCCACATCCCGTACAGGCCAGAGGAATGCCAACTTCAATACCTCGCACAATAGCCAATTTGGGCACAATTTGTAATTGTTTCTGATAGAGCTACGCTTTGTTATACAGATCTATATTACAGTCTAATCATTGAAGTCTATGACAAAACAAATTGCAACATTAATAAAGGACGTACACACACACACAATGGGTAATGAGCGTGCAGCGGTGGCTGGCTCCTGTGCCTCAAACGGAGGAGGAGAAGGAGGAGGGAACTATATACTCTAGACACGGTACTAGAGAGCAGCAGCAGAGTTACAGGTTCAGGTAGATGGAACACGTATTTAATATATGTTTCATTCCGACTCATTCCCGCTCTCTTTCTATAGCTGACGGTTCTAATACCTTCCCTATTGTCTTTTGTCACTATTCAGCAGGGTCTTTTGTCCGTTGTGCTGGACAGCTCACTCAGTTCTCTATAGTGAGGGGTGAAGTGATGAGAGGACTTCTTATAGCAGAAAATAGAAAATACCTCTCAATATAGTTCAGCTATTTGCAGAGAAAATACTATTACTCGTCGCACAATGCAGACTATTATCAAGGGTCGAGGTTTTTCATTTTCTTCAGAAAATGAGACGGAGCGATGCTAAATCTTTAATCACACCCCGCCCTACTTGATTCGTTATAACGAATTTGTAAGTTGTGGTAAAAAGGTTGCCACGAAATTATTAAAGTGCAAAATAGCTTTGCATCAAATATATAATATGTACGGGAGCACTCATAATAAATCTGTTCAAAGGTTGAACCCGTACGAGGGTCGTCAGACGTGAGTGGGAGGGAGTGCGTTGTTTGGTTAGGTTCCATGTTCTATGGCCTCTATTTAGACAATGCACCTTTATTTAAATACCAAACAACTGTCCACTCCGAAACTCGGGTGTGGTGACCCTCGTCCAGTCTTAACACATTGATAGTTTTTTGAGTGCTGCGTATTATTCACAGTAGTCTCGTAGCGACCGTATACGCAACTTAGGACAGGATCACTAACAAGCTTAAAATGTGCCTGAGAAATATGAAAGGCCTTTCACTCAACTATGTAACGATATACTGTTAAATCTTGAACTACTTAAGTGTCTATTGGGAGCCATTGAAACAGTGATTTGCTAAAATGCTAGTTTATGTCACGCATGTTATGGACGGAGTCTGGCATTCAAGGCATTCAAGGCCTTTCCCCAAGCTTTTGATAGCTGACAATGCCTCGAATCTCAGGATTTAGAGCTGTCCACAAGAAGAGCTGCAATGTAAACACGATACGAGAGCAATGTTCCGAAGTGTAGGGCGAAGCAGGGAAAGTGAAGTTAGGAGGTACTCTATTTGAAGCAGGGAAAGTTAGGAGGTACAGTATTTGAAAATAATATATTTCCGTTTGAGAGCACCTCGCGGCCGAGAGTGGGTGGGAACACGACAAACAACTGAAAACTTATATATTACCATATTGTTTTTGTCGGCCATGTTAAAGCCCTAAAGATCGTGTTGTCAGGTGGCCGGCTATAATATACCTACCACTTTTTGTCCTTTTGTCTTTTAAACAATGGATTGGCGCCGCATTGAATACCATTACCGTTTGATGATTACAATTTATATGCAACCTGATATGACCTCCTCTCGGCTATTAGCTAACTTTCAGTTCACCGTATCAGTACCATGAGCGTTCATTAACTTTCCAAAGGCTTGCTCAAAAGCCGGTCAGAGTCCCAAGTGAGGGTTAGAATGTGGGTGAAAGAGAGGAAGTATCAGCACTGTCACGTGACAGGCAGGCAGAGATAAGGCGGTGGATACAGATCGGCACAAGAGCTACACGCCGGAACCCAGAGCGGGAACACCTGCACACATGCCAGCTCCTTAGCTAATAAAAGAGAGTACAAAGGAAACCGATAGAAGGGGCATTGAGCATGGGGATGTAGCAGGAGACTAGCGGGAGAGAGAGAGTGGGCAGGGAGTGTGTGTGGGAGCTGCAAACAACTACAACCATTATCAGCCATTGTCCAGCTAGTTACCATTTATAACATGTGCACCTGCTCCCACCCCTGATCAGTGATCCTCTACCAATATAGCAATATATAACATCTTTAAAGCTCCCCTCCGGAGAGACACTGCTCACCACCTTTTGTGATCCCCCTCACGGCCCCGAAATAACACCAGAGGTCTCCTGATATTACGTCCTGTACACCGGTAAATACGCTATTAAACACAGTCAACGGTTCAGTGTTTTGCAGCCGTTGTAGATTTATCTAGATGCCTTTTATTTACTTCAATACCCAACAGCTGTGCAGTGTTTACCCATCAATGGTAGAAATCGGCGAATACAAATATAACGACCCCGTAATGGTTCAGGATTCTGTTGCCGATTTCATTCACCCGAGATTTGGAACTTCCGCAGCAATGCGGAGCTCCTTTTTTAATTAACCCTCACGCATATTAGGTTTGAGGCATACAACAGTCCTGTGACTCCTCTGTATTGCCTAAGTAACGCCAAGCTAGCGTATAGTGGCTATAGTGTGGCTATGGTATGGTTATCAGCTACGTGTTATGTCATGATCAGCACCATGATAATGGCGGAAGGATCAACAGAAGAACAGGTTTTTAATCTCAGGGTGCCTAACTTCCTTCAATTGGCATATTGAAGGGTATACTCACAGAGAAAACGATTTACTCACCCGATCAAACAGAGTCATTTGAAAATGTGACGAAAGAACCAGTGAAATAAATCTGTCGATAAGATTAAGGATATTGTTATAAAATCCATAGAAACGCGCCTATCTGGTCCATTTCGGGATGCTCCCGGGGGCGTTAACCCGAGGGATGTATCCAGTTTTGGCCCGAACCTGTTCCGGGCGAGGGTACCAGATTAGGCAAACTTGTCTTTGTATTATAGACCGAATGAAAACGTCAGAGGGTTCTATAAACCCTGAAACCCTCGATGGGATGACTATTGCATTTATTTTCATAAAAGTAAGAATCCGACAAAGAAATCTGAAAAACGTACTCGCCGAGTTCTTTGAAATTCAGAGAAATCCTCTGAGAGGATGGTAATGTAAATCTTTAAGTAGGTACACCATAAGAAGGATAGAAAGTGGCTTGTGGAGATTGTCCCATCTGAAGAGTGACAACTGACAATGTCAGAGTTGTAACGTATATCAGCAATTCATTAACCCATCAACTCTAATTAGCGGGAGGGTCGTCTCTAAACCACGCGGGGGGAGTCCTCTGACATGTGACCAAGTTGTTAGATATCACGTTATGTGTTGTTACCATCAATGTAAATATATTTAGAAGAGCCACGTTCCCCCTAATTGTGACAAAACACCCGATCCCAACATGTAATCTCCACAATTACAGCAATTTGTAAACGACAGGTGAAAAGTGCACACTTGGCTGCACCGGACTACTTTACTAATCTATCATAAAACACGCGTCCTGACAATATCAGTGACGGGTGGAGGTCGCGTACAAATGGTGGAAGTTTAGGAGAGGTGCAATTAACATGTGATTTTAATTGGGAAATTGTGATATTTTAACCACCTATTTTCTACATGACCATGACATAGCGGGAACAAGGCTGTTTTCTGATGATGGCTATTACAGTTTCTCTTATCACTGCAATCTCTCCGAGTCGAAATATGACGTTATTGACGGTACTTAATATTATTTGTACGGTCAGTATATAACAGAACAGAAACAGATATGAGTCATAAGACAGGTTCTTCAATATGACACACAAAGCTACTCAAATCCCAAAATAAAAATAAAAATGTCGAGATGAAAAACTGAACAACTGAAAACGAAATCTCGGTATTTGAGAGTATTGAGGCCAGCTTTCAACTAAACCAAACTGACTCAAGACGTTCGGAAAATACCAACCCATTTAAATCAATATCAAACAATATCTAAATGAGATTTCAACGAAATAAATTAGATTTCATTTAATGGAAATAAAGCGCACTGTACAGTGCGGGATCTCTATAGTTTCAGCCTATCAGAGCCCGTCGGTCATTACCTTTGATCTTTCGCACCTAGGGCTGGCTCGGGCAGCCCGGTGGAGGGAGTCGACATGACGTCATTACCAGGACTAAACATGGCACGCTGATGACACTTAACCACTGGTGCGATGTAGCTATATATCTGCATTTATTTCTATGCTGAAGGGGGACCTAAAGTGCATCTCTCATCACGAACAATCTGAAGATAATGAAACTACTTTAATAACGCGTACCTATATCATTAAAAAGTGTAAACAAAAAACAGCGCATTATTGAAGTGTTCGTGACGATCGTAACGCAGCAATTTAAATCTTATATCATAAATTACTATCAAAGAATATAGATCAAAAAACATTTATATCCGACAACCAATACCAGTAAAAATATTTGAAAATTAACGACACATATATGATATATATGTTCATGGCATATATAAATGCTCAGTAAAATATTACATGTTTCAGGGAGAGGTATCATGAAACTCTGGATAAACTACTTACTTGGGAACCCCCGAAAGTTAAACGTGATAATTGCCAAACACATATATCATATCGTGTTATGTAGTTTTTGTTAATGCAGCAGCTCTGAAAACATCAACTGTATCTGGTGAGTGAGCAGCAGATAGTTTTAATAGCGGATTATTTGGCACGTCTCTGTATGTCTGTATGTCTGTATATCCGGCAAGGAAAAGCCGGAGTATCTACTTCGGCAAAGAGGGGATTTTTTGTGACCGAGGCCTCGGTAAAACATTCATTTTCGCTAAATAGGTACCGAGGACTCGGACTCGGACAATTATTGTACTCCGCCTGATTGGGCTCTGTATTGGTATTTGGTACTCCGCCCATTTGAATTGTGCCGGCTTGGTCTCGGGACCTAGAACTCTGATCTTACCTCGGTCAGAGACTGAAAAACTTACTGATTTGAACACTCAGTACACGGAGTGTGCCACCACATAACATGAACTGGAAGTTTCAAGGCTGTAGGCATTTCCTTTTCTGCCCCAGATCAGTGATTTATGTCACGTGAACAAGTCAGCATTATTCAAACGCGTCGAAGGGTACTTCATGGGATTTAGGCACACTAACAGGGCACCAATATAAATCATAAAAAGGAAAGGTTATGCAGTTATCCAGTGCTCGGGAGTTCAAAGTTCTCGCTTTACAGCTCCCTACTTCAGTATCAAAAAGGGAAAGAGGTGCAACAATCTAACACGACTAAGTGTTAAGCTGAAACACAATTGACAATACGACAAATTATTCAAGTGGGAAGTACCGTTCACTCGGTATGTTAATCGAGATTATACCCCTCCCAAGCTTGTTTTAGCGACCGTGTAAGTTTGGTTATACGGTCTCCACTGAATTACAGTGTAAAAAAGCTTAAAATGAAATTTGATTTTATAAAGGAGCACTCAAAATCTACTTAAGCGTTGAATCTGGACGAGGGTCGTCAGACCCGAGTGGGAAGAAATACTGTTGTTTGGTCAGAAAATAGTCGGCCAAAGCTATTTCCGGTCGGTATAATCCGGTTCCATGATCTCAGCTGTGACCGTATACCTTCGATAATGAACTCGGCACGCCTCGTCCATTATCCAACTTACACAGTCTCGGCTGTCGCCTCGACCATGTAAGTTGCGGTATACGGTCACCACTTCGACATGTAACCGCTTATTAATGGATTAATATTTTGACAGCGCATGAATAATTACAGGCGACCAAACTCATCATGGCAAATTGATGGCCAATTGCCCCACCTTAGCTAGCAATTTCATCATCCGTAGTTTTAAGCTATCGCTAAAGTTACAATCATGAAACATTCAGTCTGGGACGCTCAATTCAGGATTGTGCAACAAGTACTTACTATGTTTATTAAAATTCAGAAGTGAAGCTTTTGGAAAGTACTTATGAAGTAAGAAAGTACTAAGAAAATCGTCTTAGGTATATCTAAAAATTTCTTAATTCCGATGCTATTTAGTATTTCTCAAAATTCAAATAACATTTCGATTAATGTGGAATTTGGTCGATATACTTTCAGGTCAAGATGGGAGAATTCCATGAGGATAGTAATGAACTTACAGGGCATTGGGTAAATAAGGATGTAAATTGTAAAATAGATAATGTATGCCTATTGAAAAACCGTGATTTTAAAATATACGAAATATTCACCCATAAGAATTGATCACAGCGACCAAAAAGGAATTTAAGTTGAATTAGTCTTGTAGATGCTCCAGGATGAAAGAAAATTGACAGAAAGATACTTACCTTCAATAGAAACAACAACGAACCCTGAAGTCCTCATATGAAGCTGGAGTCGATGCGTTTCTTCAAAACGTTAACTGAGAACTTCAATATAACATTATCAATCACATATAAAAAGCGATGAAGGGATTCTGGATTCATGGCACACCCCAGCAGCTGAAGCAGCAGACGACACCCACACACATGGTAACACTTGTGCAGTTCTAATAAGTATATTTGACAGAATAAGAAAAGACGAGGGGAGAACAAATGGTAGTAGGACCAAACTCATAAATCCGAGATCAAAGGTTAAAGAGAGGAAGGAGAGCCAGGTCATATAGAAATTTGATTAAACTCTCTGCTAAGTCAGTGTTTAAGCGGTATTTCCTTTTGTTCAGGAGTGTCGTGTTAACAGCTTTAGCATAGGAATTATATGACTGGTGGTGGCTGCCTCTTTCAACTGGAGCTGAGCGTCATCCAAACAACCCGAGTTCAAAGGTGTCCCCAATGAGTAGGTGAGAACGATTTTCTACTCAACCCCGATTGCCGCAAAATATTTAACTAGAAAATTATTCCTGGAATAAAGTCGTGTTAAGGTCCGAATAAAAATATGATTAATAACTGTCCAACGGGTGAACGGTGACAATAGGAGTGAAAATTTTAATGGTTTCTTATCAGTAGAGAGTTGAATCGGTAACATGCCCTTAATTTAATATCTGTTTCAAAGGGCGAGCCAGTTAGTGGGATTCAATAGTTCTGGCCCGTGCAAAGTATGCCTCTTCTCTCCTCTCTCCCTGCTAGTGTCTCTGTCTGGTCGAGTGAGTGCTGCTGAAAGACCCTGCAGACTGGAGTCGAGTGCCAGACACTCGTATATTTGAGTAGATACGAGCATCCAATCACCGTGACGAGGCCCAGACGTCTCAGACATCAAGGAGCCAGGGCACTCACTCTCAGCAGGACAGATAACGTGTTTCCGAACGCTCCTCCATTTGAGTCTGCAGGAATATATGATAATATGCGGTGAAGTGATTGGAAATCCAATGTAATATATATGTAATTTGACAAAAAACATTTAGAGGAGTTCCCTTATAGGACAGAAGCATTGGGAAGCTGCTGCGGCCCGTGTCTTACATACACGGGGGGAGGGATGGTAAAGGAAGGCTCGGTCCAGCCTGGTTCCATCCTCCAGCACGTTGCAGCCAGTCCAAGGAGAAATATATCACAGAATTATATAACCTCACCAATACAGTGTGTTGAATAACGTACGAGTACGTCAGTTTACAGCCGTTTCAGAGGCACCAAACTTGTTTTTGAGGACTTATCTGAAAGTATTGGCCGCAATTCTCATTTTCTCGCTCAGACAATGCTCTTTTGATGGAAGGGTGATGTAATGAGAGACTGGAATGGTGTGATAATAGGAAAACTACAGTGACACACCTAGTTGGGCTACTCACCTATATGTTATAGCTGCTTTTATTTGACTTTCGCAGCAATGACGACATGAGTCTAACATTTGAATTGATAAAATATGTGTCCAAATATATTACCTAGATTTTGAAATACTACAATAAATCGCGACGCACGAATCTGAAGATAACAAAAACATATTGAATACACAAGGCTATATGAGAAATCACAAAAAATTCCACGAGACATTGTTAGCAAGATCGGTTGCAATGGTTAATGGCCAACGCAGCCGCTCTTTCTAAACACCACCAATAGGCAGTTAGACTAATAAGTAATACATCATAAACAATCAAAACGCTAAATTATTTCACAGTTTCACACAGTTAAATAACTTGAAATGGAAATTTATTGCTCAGAAAAAGGCTAGAAAAGCAAATCGAGGAAATCGTACGGCACCCTACTGAATATACGCGCGAGGGAATGCCGCAATGGCTGCACAGCACTGGGACTGCTTTGTCTGAGTGAGAGAGAAAGAACTTGTGATGTGCCTGGAGAGCGTGAATGGGGTCCGTAGAATGAGTGATCATTGTATCATTCCCTCATTCCAATCAGGTCCTTCAATAGAAGTTGTTCCACTTCAATAGAACTACTTAAGGACTTGAAGCTGAAGCTACGCAATGTCAACTTAATGAAAAACATGTTATACAGTTGATTCTCCTGATGGATTCTAGGAAAATGTTAATATATTTGCATTGTGTGAATACACGGTGGAGCGATGAAGCAGGACACCAGTGGGACCGTCCGCACGGATAACAAAGTGCGCAGATTGAGGTATTCCCCGCGACAATGGGACGCAGGATGGACAATCGGCTTTCCGAGATGCACCGTAGAATTCGCAGGAGTCTGGCGCTTTGTTTGACCGTACAATTTGTATATTGTGCCCAACACAATATACAAATTTAGGATGTTTTGACTAATTGACTCGACGAACTTTAAAGTAGCGACCTTTTGTTATGCTCGTGTTGTTCCCCACAAAATGGGCATTGTCGTTAAAAATAAAGACGAAATTTCATTGGTAGGTTGAAGATTGGCTTGGTGTTGTGATGTCAGAAGCCTTTGTTGCAAACAAACGCGCGCTCACACGAACACACGCATCAAACACGCATTACGTGCACCATAACAGTATAAAATATTCAGAATCCCCAGACAATAACATTGAATATTAGCCCTGAATTTAACATCGTAATGTCAGTGAGAAAAACCAGGTACCGTACAGGGGAAAAACAGAATTCAGAACTTTCCTTACACGATATTGTGTCTTCGAACCAGTAACAGGGCATACAGCAGATCATCACGGCACACCTACTAGAGATGAAGAGAAGGAAAGATGACATCTCACATAATAAACGTTGGCATTTGTAACGGGTCATTTGGAATGTCTTTGATGGTAATATTATGTGAATTAGGAGTCAATATGCCACTAAAACTCAATGCCTACAGAAGAAATGTGATTTATAGAGAAGAGTTGATAAAGCAGAAGAGCCGGAAGAAGGACCCTGCGTTAGGAGTGGTGAGGTAGTGAACGCATGTCACTGTTGGTATCCAGTAGTCTGGTGCTGCACGCAATGGGGGATGCCCGGTCCTCAACCAGACATGCCCACCGAATTAATGCACGCAGACAATGTACTCAGCTCTTCTATTAAAACACAACTTGCCAAATGATATGTAATATATAGGGAGTATAAGCGATCAAAGCTTTGTTCGGTATCGGGAATGCAGCTCGGTGCTTTTAAGTCTAGGATAAGTGAGCTAACAATCACTACAACATATGGGCATATCTGCAGCTGATGCTGTTTCCCATCCTCATTGACATGCGACCATCGTCTTTTTTACTTTCCACAATTGCATTTCACTTCAACCTGCAATCCTTGTCTCACGAAATTGGCTAAGCACGGGCCTTTTTCCCTTACGCATAATCATAAACCCAGATTCTTGCATTGTCCCAGCAGCCAGTTCGCTTGATATTCAATAACGCAAAACATTAGGCTCCCTGGCAAACCATCTGACGCGGATCAAATGGATTGAAAGGAGCACGGAGGCGCCAGTGGCCACTCAAACGCCACTGGGATGGCACAGCGCCACCCTGCTCTCAGTTAACGAGATTCCCTGCGTCGTGGGGCCACCCGACACCCGCAAATAACCGAGTTTTCTCATCCAACAATAGAAAATATCGTTACGCTCTGATGGGGCAACTCTAATGCGGTAATGCGTCATTAATATGTGTCATTCAGTAACAGTGTTTTAATTCAAACACCCTCGAGGACAAAAGTGCAGCAGTTTGATTAATTGGTAATTCTTGTAGACCTCAACAATCTGAGGCTCAGTGATAATAGTTTGTTGCATTCTAAAAAGGGGCAAAAAATGTGCACTACTGAGCAACCAGGTAGCCAATTACTGGAACAAGGTGCCTGGATGGGTGAAGGAATGTGACACGGTGGAGACCTTTAAAGTCCGGCTGGAGCGCTACAAGTTGGAAATATTAATAATTGAAAGTGGTGTGTCATATCATGGGCACTTCTGGGATCTAAACGAAATTATCTTGTCAACAATGGGGGTAAGAGGAAGGGTGAATTGAGCTTTGTTGCCTTTCGCGTTCTAATCTGGTAATGAATCTCGTCAAAGTGTGTCACCTCAGGCGATATGTATGGAATCTGGGGTTGTGTTGAGAAACACACTTTGTAGGTATACCAAAATTTGACCCAATAACTGCTCGGACTGAACGGAACCTCTCAGCTTCAGTTCCTTGTTTAACATGCCGTTCAGCAAGGACATCCACTAAGCTCGCCAGGAACTTATTACACTCGGCTCCACCTCGTGCGATAAGATTGGGTACTTTGAGTGGTAACCTTTCATTATTTACAAATCTAATGATGATCTTGAGCTCATAATATCAGTAACAAAACAAATGCATAACAAAGGAATATTTGAAATAAAAACTTTGGGGAACAATAGCTCTGAAACTGAAAAAGTTCCAATTTATGTAACAAACTAACAATTAGCAACGTTATTTTTGAGTTTCGCATTAAGTTTTTATTCAAAGTGTGTACCGAAAGCACAATTAATAAAAAGGTGACACCTATTTTATTTAAATAATATTAGAATATTACAGTAGTACAGTACTGATACAGTGTTCAACATTCATTACCAAGTTACAAAGGAAAGGATTGAAAGGAATGGGATGAGTCGGAATAAAAAATTTGAGCAAATAAGAAAATCTTTGACAATGCAGGACACACAGGCATTTCGTCATCACAGTTTTTGGATGCTTGTGGATCAGCCAAGTAGTTCCCCATGAGTAGACCAAAATGCTAGATTTGAGTGAAGCAAGGCCCGTGGAATAGAGGAGGGTGTTACACGAATACACTCACATTTGAACTGCCCAGAACTCTACAAGTCTATAACAGAACAAAGACAAAGCCAAAGACACGAGAAAAAACCATGAGAATTTACAGGCACCCCGCGTACGTATATTAACATTATATACGTCTTATAGGTAACGTCTTTAGTCAAGTATATAATACCCAGAACAAACGTTAAAAACTTCCTGATTCAAAAGATCGTGTTTTTGAACATATTACACACACAATAGGTCAATAGAACAAAGAGTTCAGAGTGTAGTCTTCTTTTGTCAGTGGAGTTCAACAGTGATGTAAGTAAACGGAGTGCCCCCGTGTCTAACGATCTTCAATATCTGTGTTGGAGGGGTTAGAGAACCCGCTGACGTTTTCATGGGTTTCTATAATACATGGACATTGGACACCTGCCTGGTCTGGTAGATATTGGTTAAGACCTTCGCCCATTGAATTGGGTCGCCGATCGAAACTGGACACATCCCTCAGGAAGTATCCCAAAATGGACCCAATGGTATAGGATCGTGTCTATGCGTATCTGATTAATGCTTTGAGAGCAACCCGACTGGCAACTATTTCTAGCAATCTAGCTCATGAAATATCTCTCTTCTCTGTCAGACCCTCACAGAGCCTCAGCCGAGTGAAAATGATATCCGAGGAAAATTTATCCCATGAGGTCTAATTCCTAGCATAGGATGCAAAATCATGATCCTAACACTAACTGGCTATAGTAGGTCTCTTAATTAGGCAAGCCAATTGGCACATGGCAGAATCCTGGGCAACTGTGCCCGGCGCTTGTCCTCATTTGAGCATTAGGTAAATTGTCGGCCGTTTCATAAAAGTAGTATTATGTCCACTTAAGACTTCTTATAGAATAAAGCGAAGGTTGCCATTCCCCGCAGGTCAGTGAAGAATGAAAAGCTGCCTGAGTTGCACGATCTAAGGCGTGGAAATGGAGCAATCGTTATTTGTTGAATTCTTTGGAATATGTTTCATTTGGCAATATTGATATCTCCGTGGTAATGTTTGTAGCTACTGTACGTCCATAATGTTATTATAGAGTGCAGCTGTTTTGACTCCTTTAGCACTTCGTGTTAACTCCTACTATCCTTCACCGATCCAGACTTCTATTGGATACAATCAGAAACATCTTCAACATCATGCGATGAAAAGAAACAGATGCACAGGGAAGATTAGACATGGTGCTACTTTCCATTGGCATATCAAGGAAATTCCTCTGAAAGTTTAAAGTTCTAATAGTGCTCTAAAAGGGTTCTAAGTTCTAAATTCTAAAAGGGTATATGAAAGGAAGAAAATCAAATGATGCTGTACTTTCCTTTTGGCATATCAAGGAAATTCCTTTAAAGTTCTAAGAGAGTAAGAGGAAAGGAATAAAGCCCACATGATGCTACTTTCCATTGGCATATCAAGGAAATTCTTCTTAAGTTCTAAGAGAGTAAGAGGGAAGGAATAAAGCCCACATGATGATGCTACTTTTCATTGGTATATCAAGGAAATTCCTCTAAAGTTCTAAGAGAGTAAGAGGCAAGGAATAAAGCCCGCGTTCACACAGCATGCATTGTGTCAATGAAGGAACCCCCAAAGCATCGCCATTTTACCCGGGTGTTGTTTTTGATAGTTCTGGGAAGTTTCTCTTTGTTTTCTGCTACTTCAAATGCAGCGGTGAGCAGTGAAAGGGATCGGTAGGGACCCTCAATAGGGTGTTCTTTACAAAGCCATTGATATTTCCACCTACTCAGGTGTCGTGAAATAATAGCTCACAACTGATTCTAGAGAAGCACAGATATTTCCACGAGAGAAAGGCCTCTGATATAATTATTTGATGTATGTGATTGACCTTCTGATCAGAAACGTTCAATCATATAACCCCATATTTGTCAAAAGGATAAACTGCAATTGCCTGACTTCCATCGAGATTCCGTATATTTGGCTGCCTCGGTCTGGTAATCATGATGATTGAGCTCTTAGGGAAGCAGGGAGATACTCATAAATATTAAAATTTGAACGTATATTTTTCCGCAGGATTTGGTGAATTGCAATTCCAGACATCAAAACTCTTTGACTTGAACCATTAAGAATAACTCTACTCAACCTTTACAGTAAGTTACTAAAACGGCTAAAAACCACCTATCATGCTTTTTAAGGATAAATTGATATTTTCGGTAAAATAATCGAATTGATGTGAAGTAAAGACAAAGGTCAGCCCGTTAGGGTCTAACAAAATCACGCTCGTCAGAATCGGAACTTATTATATTTCAAATTATCCGGAACATTTCGAATTCAAATAGGTAGTTTGATCTGTTGGATTTATGATGGTCCAATACGTTGATTAGATAGTTTATTAATTCACGAAAATGATGAAGAACGTAGATGCTTGAATTTTGTGAGTCATACTCTAGTACACTATTCTACTTATTCTTAATATCACCTTATATGACATCATTACCAAACGCAAAAAACACGGTAACCTATGAATCCATGACCTCCAATCTCCATCCACCTTATGAGTTTTGTGGATGGCAAAATAATCCGACATAACCAATAGCTTTCAACTATAATGAGTGCAGAATTCGATCAAAAAATTAACAATGAAAACGGGCATCTGTTCGCAAAGTTCACAGAAAATTCGTCGTAACAATTAGTCTCGACGACATCACGAACACGGACCTGCTGCTGCTGCTGTGACGTTGTTGGAGCAGGAAAAAACAGAGCGGAACAGCTTGCAATGGAGAACATGCCACAATTATGAAAGCATCTTAAAGGAGATATTATATCGGCGACAATCGTATCGGCGACACTGATACCGGGGGAGGTAGTCTGGATGGGGTTAGGCATGGGATCACCGGCCGCTCAGAGCTCCTTGACTCACATAGAGGAGGAGGAGGAGGAGGAAGAGGATCCTTAGGAGCTCTTATATATTAGCTGGTGGGTGGTGTCTAGAGGAGGAGAACACACAGCTCACTAACAAGCTGTCTAGCTGAGATACGGAGGAGGAGGAGGAGGGATAGGGAGTTGGAATAATATACTCTTATTATGTGGGCACCAGTAGAGCTGCAGCGCTACAGACTCATCCGGCTACCCTGGGTATATCCCAGGAGATATGATGCCTCTCTCCTCTTTTTAATGAGAGGATGAGTTTTAACCGGGGTAGATTGCAAACAAACATGTTCGTAAAACCTGGCTGAAGAGAGAGCTACAGATATGGAAGAGAGAGAGCAGAGAGAGCACGCGGATTTGATCTTGTTCTAGGTGAAAGCTGACATAGTTACTACTGCAGCTATTGCAGACCATGCTACGCAGAGGATCAGTAGCAGCAAGTGAAGAGTCTCAGAAGTAAGAGACAAAAGTTAGGGGATCACTAGTTGTTGGAGTTATCGCTGCAGCTAGATACTATCTGGATATATATGTAAAAGAAAAGACAGTGTCAGACACACATACACACACACACTCACACTTTCTCTCTCAGCACACGTGCACATTGTGCTGATTTTCTCGCTGGTGCTGCAGGACCCTTCTCATCATATCCTCCTATCTCGGGATATATTGGCACAGGTCATCAACCAGTTCAGAAGTAGTGGTAATTGTTGTCCTTTGTCCCAGCAATTAAGGGAGAGTTCCCTTTTTATATCAAGCACAAGGCTCCCGCTTTACCAATTGTGGTTACAGGTAGTAAGTGGGGGAGATATAAACGGAAATTACAGTTATTCATCCCCTGTGCAGTAACTCAGCTGTATATAGAAATGGTAATCGGATGGAAGAAAGAGAGAGTTTCAGCACGATACCAAATTACAGTGCAACACATGTGCTCTCGAGCTTACAGCGCTCCTGTGGGTGTGTTGACAAGGGAGATTCACACGACAATACCCACTCGATTATTGGTCATATTTTATGACAATTGACTCAAAAGCCTTAGATAATAGATATAAATTGTTAAATTAATACATACGTCATGATATATGAGGACATAAAGGTGGAATTACGCTCAATTGATCAATCATCAACCGATTTCTGTGAGAAAAACAAAGAATTAGGCAAGAAGTCAAGCCTGGTACAGCTAGATGAGTATACTAACAAGGTTTCAACTTTTTAAATATCCAAACATATCGTATTGAAGAACACTGATTAAAGTAGTGAAAAGTAAAATAACTGCACGATCAAAGACATAGAGAGAAGGGAAGAGTTCAGAGAACGGAGATTCGTTTGTCAGATGGCCATGTGATTACGATACTAATCTGCAATTCCGGCAATGACCATAATAAACTACCACCAATTGATCACCAATCTGCTTAACTATAGGACGTGCGAGAATCACGGGGAATCTATGACCTCTAATTATACTGAAAACTCTTCCAAGTACCTAACAACATATGATTCGTGAACGGAGAGAATTTAACTCGTGGTACCATCCAGGATAACACCTGCTTATAATTGTGCGATAAAAACAACGTATTATTATCAGAGACTCAAATCGCGGAATTAACGATGCATCGTCTGCTAAACGATCATGTTCTGAAGTATATAATTTGAGAAAAGGGCAATTTGAAAACTTGAAATTGATAAAATATCATACAACGCGTAATACCAGCCTTTTTGACAAGTATTTGTGACTTGTGATTAGCTGGGCCCACACAGCATTTGGTGCTCCGGGGAGAATTATTCCGAGGCTTCTTGACTTTTAACCAAAATAGCATTATATTGCGATTAGAGAAACAGCTAGATATAAACAGATATTTGAGTATCTAAGACCGCAGTAGTAGAAAGGGCGGTACACTACATGGGACCAATTTTACCAGTTCTTTACAAGCCGGGATACTTGTCGCAAGAGGGAAGATAGGTAAAAATGATGCCCTGATCCTTTAAATGTCAAACTCAATGCCCCTGACTTCGCGGGTCAGCGACAGAAGTTTGACTGGGTGAAATCCCTGTCTCAACCAAGGATATCCTAGGAGCAGATCAACTCCGTTAGCCGAATACTGACTGTTCGAATGGGACGGTTGAAACTAGATAACCGGCTTGTAATGTGACGCTCAACTGCGTGAAAGATGGTGATTGGTGAACGTATAATACCACGATAAATCGGGAATGGTTAATAACTTTATTACTTTATATAAATGGATTCTAAACTCTAATATAAGTAATTTAGTATTGACTATTGAGAAATGACAATTCAACTCTCGGGGGAGAGAATTAAGTGAGAGTAGTGGTTATTAGGTGGTTTTGGTAGTTTTACCACCTAATCGACGTATATAAAAGTTGACACTCTGATTCTCTAACTGACACTTCACACATGACTGAGGTAGCTATAAAGCAGCTTAGTACGATCGTATAACCTCCTAACCACCCTATTCTACTGCTGCTCGTGAATGGTGTTACAATCCATATAGGAATCAGGGATATATACCTCACGTGGGCATGTAACCCAGCATTCCCAAAGTGTTTCAACTTATATACTGTACAGAAGGCTTAATGGGCTCACTCTAAAAACACTGAAAAACTGAGTAAATTACAAGCGAGCATTCCCTACGTGTTTCAACTAATCCTGCTGAAACTAGTATAGGAGGCTTACTCTAAAAGCGCTGAATAAATTAGATAATTGAGCAATGCCTACCGGCAGCATCCTGTTTAAAATAAATTTTGAAATCCCCTAACAATGTAAGCCTGTTTGGACTCCGACAATAAAGCAATAAGACACAACTGAATGAATAATTTTGTGGTCGTTTAAAAGCCTGAGAAGTACCAATTCTCTTAAATACCCTAGCTCGGAAATCCTTAAAAAGCCTGGAAGGGGTATGAATTATCAAATATCCCTTACGATTTATAGCTCGTGTATTTGATTATTTGAACTTCTCAAACATTTGGTTCATTGATAGGACCAGGAGGGTTGGCTGACAGCATTATGATAAGTGGGGATTGTGTGTTTATAAACTACCTTCATCCGTAAAGCTAAATCAGAAATAGGAACTGGTGCTGTAGTTTGCCAGTAGTCGTTTGGCACACGACCCCTGCTTCTGATATTGATAAGCTTATAAGGTCCTAGTTCACATTGACAAGAGCGAAATTCTGTTATATCTGACTAGATTTCTATTACAGCGCCTGAGAAAAGTTAGAAAGTATAAAGTGAAAATTAGAATACCAAAAAGATTGTCAGCCGTCATTTTACTAAATTCTTGAAAGGTTTTGCCTGATCTGATCTCAATTTTTGGAGGATATCTCATGTAACTTGTGTCAAGAACATGATCAAAACATTTTTGTAGGGGAGTAATTGAGAAAGGAAATACGAGCGAAACTCTTTATTTTTGTTTGTTTTAAGCTTCAACGAATACTTATTTTCTATCCCCTAGAATGGAAAAGAAAATGGACTGGGGAGTTGGAGTCAAATATAATAAACTATCAAGTTTGATGGAGAAGCTATCCTATTGATGGAGCTATGGAGAAACGACTCAATGTTATCAAATATTTATAAATATTTGAAGAATTGTGACAAAATTATATGATTGTTCGAATATTGTTGATTGTAGACACGGCCGTAGCTTTCTAACAAAAGAATATAGAAATAAGATCTTCAGGGAAACAAACATTCTGATTTCAGAGGCGCTTACGAAACTCTCATAACTTGACTATAAAGAAACAGCAATTTAACAAAGGAAAGGCGTTATAGCACTGCTTGAATTAATAAATTGATTTGCCTTTTCATGATAATATGTGGAGTACACAGTATTGTTGTGGTCAATGTCCATTGATCTCATTGATCGGTCGATCAAACTAAAGTTAACGAATATAATTAAATATCTTACTTTGAACCAGTGAAATAAAAGTCGAGGGGCTAAATATGCTAAGCAAACTTGGAATGGGGAAAACGTGTCAGTGTTAGTTGATAGTAACCAAAAGTCCTTTTATCCGAACCAAAATTTTCAAAAAAACCGGCAAAATCTTCGATTGGTAAAAATGGAAGCATATCTTCAAAAGTATAAATGATTTAAATTCGGCAGGATAAAAATATTATAATCCTGATTAAAACTTCGCTCCAAATTATGAAGCAATTATGATCGAAGCAAAAAATAGGGGATCCGAAAAATAACGGCAATCCGCTTCCACAGAACCAATCATTATTCAAAATTAAATTGCACTGTCATATTATTGCATGTTTTCTGGTCCAAGATTCCAAGAAAACATGCTCGATGGTCATCTTTATGAAACTTGTATCCGTCATGGGGAACATCGAACTTTTTTCAATTGGGTAAAACTCTCCCTTGAGGCTAATTTCAATTTTCCGAAACAAAAAACGACCATTTTAAAAGTGGATCACCTTGCAGGTCAAAAACCCTCGAGTTTTAAGAAAATGACAGCGACATTTTGGATGATGGTTAGCTCTGTGGGAGCCGAATGCGATCGTGGATTTTCAGTCTTTGTCGGATACGCACTCAAATCATATTTCTCGTCTCTGTAATCAAGTTCAATATATATTTTTTAAATATGTAACTAGGAGTGCACCCGTTTTCTCAAGCTTAATTTCCTCCCCAATTCCCAATCATAATCCCGTTCCATAGAGGAGGAAGCACAATTCTCTGAAAGCTATCCCGGACCGGATTCATAAACCATCAAAATATCTTATGCGGGAAACCTACTGAACTATCAAAAATGATCATGAATGGTTATTAAACCGAAAACGTTTATATTAATTAATCAATATCAAAATGATGTACCAAGGTTATTTGTTGCTGAAAAGCACTGTAAACCACGCCGATTCCTCTCAATCAAACCGTGGACATCCAGGAAAAAGGTTATCCGGCATTTCGCGTTTCGGCAACTTGGTGATATATATTATGAATTGCACCAAATATTCCCCGGGATTAATACGGAGAATCACTCACTCAGAGAGATCCTAGATAAAACCCGCAATGTCAACTCACACAGGTTAAAATTCGCACAGTTCAATGTTAATATTGTGGAGTAAAGGAATAAGCCTTCCAAAGTTCACAATTAACAAACGTTCACTCGCACATCGCCACATCTGTAAGTTCATGCAATCTAAGCCCCAAAAACTTTTGATTTACGTAGTCCTTACTCACGCAATTCTGAATAATGAAACGGTGGTCGTAAATCAATGGCGCCTTGCGGCTGGGTGAGTGGGTGACCACTGAATTTCTGTCATGGCTTGGATTTCCAATCAAGTTCAGCGCAACTGTAACTCAGTAACTGTAGGTAAACTTGCCACGCAATTCTTGCACACATAAATTCAAGTTGAGCAATGAGTAAATTAGCCGTGCGTTACTTTTTGCGCAAATTAAACCCAAGTTGATTCTGAAATGTGAAATACAACTGACAACCTATATAAGCAATCCAAAAGCTGAAAATCAAATTCGACCTAGACACCCGACTGGCAGTAATTAACTGAAAGCAGAATAGCTTATTGCACGTGCAAGTTAGTCCTTCTCTTCACTTATCACCATGGTAACGCGCGCAATTTGCAAAATAGTAAACAAAAATGTGCTAATCGTCTGACGCAGCACTTTTTTGCGCTATTTAACGCTGATAACATGAAACATTGAAACACCAAGCCTAATTGAGAAGTCTGACATTGGAACTTCGAAGCGACATGTTCGCATATATTGACCTACGTAAAAATCTAAACGTTCAGACTTAGTGACTTGTATCGTTTTGATTGGCGAATTCAAGCTCCTTAATGGCTCACACAATATAAGATATCGACAGAGTAACTCCTTCTCTGGAGTAGACTTCGCATTTCTGTCCATTGTTACGCAGGAGGGAGGAAGGGAAGGAGGGAGGAGGGAGGAGGGAGGGAGGGAGGGAGGGAGGGAGGGAAGGAGGGAGGAGGGAGGGAGGGAGGAAGACCAATGATCGCCGGGCACTCTCCCGCGGGCACTCCCCCGGGGGAGCTGTTAACACACTCTCCGGGAACTCTCAGGGAGCTCTCATAACATACCACTTAAACTCTCTCCCTCTACTGCCTGCGCGTACCCGAGGGGTGGTGAGTAGTTACCCGGTCCTAATCCTCCTGTCAGCCTGGGAGCAGGATCTTCCGCTGACACATCGTTTATTATAACTATTATACGCTTCATAATATATATACTCCATATAAATGAAAATATCATATTTTGCTTGTCTTACCCCCACAGAGTTCTGAACACAGAGCTCCGCGCACTGTGTATATAAACTCCGCGCACGAGAAAAAGGCGGTTAGGATTACGTCATTATCATATCATGATGTAGTACCAGTTGATGATGTATAACCGCCTATTTCTTGATTGCGTGGTATAATATATATATCGTGAAGTGAGCTTTTAAATTCATATAAATTGAGTGTGGGTACCGAGCTTCCCTGGCAGTAAGATCGCCGCGCGGTTACCATTCACCGCTGACATTCGAATTGCGATTCACCCGCAGATTCTGGAATATAGAATTATATAGATCTACGTTTTATATTGGAGTGGTTTGTTATATAGGTATAAACTTATATATTATAATGAATCCTGGGGGGAGCCATGTCAACATATAAAGAGTCTCTCTCCCTCGCTAGGAACTCTCTTAAGTCTTAGAATGTCAGTAAAAACCTTGCCGATCATCTATTAATTCCATTTTGTTGCAAACAAACCACATAACTTCGCTTCAAATCCTCCCCCGCTCGCACGAACGAGGGAATGGTAGCAGTCCACATTCGTGAAACTAAGCGGAGTTAATAATGCCCATTTAATATAACCTGCTCAGTGCTCACGGCAGCATAATAGGAGTGAAACAAGACATTGAGGTGGGCGCACAAGAACGTGTGTTTCGATCTTATGATTGATCGTAAATTCATGAGATTCTTCCTAAGTGCATTATTTCGAATCTTATATGGCACCTCATGACAAGTGATCAAGCTATTACTTTATTAATCATACTTTGCTTTACTCACCTGGGAACTCATTTGATTGTTATTTAACCCATGAAGGGTTGGTAAAGTTAAAAGTATCAGAAGCGTTAAACGGTAACCCCATCGTTGAGATAAGCACAAGTTACAAGTCTTTTCGATCTTGAGTAGGTACCTACCGAGAAATCAAAAAAAAGCAATAGAAGAAAAAATGTGTTATTTGAGCAGAGGTTTGCGTCCGTGGCAGAAAAACAAATAATAAGGCATATTATAAGAGTGATGTCGCCTTATCATCTCGAGGGGGGACAGTGGTCATTGAGGAGGAGACACCACAGACAATATCATGACGATTGACAACCCGCTCAGCGATGCACCCCGCTCTATAACTGCTCTTTTTATAAGCACAATGAGCAATTTTAATGATTCAGATTGTTGGTGCACGATTCAAATTCTTTACATAATGGTAGCTATTTGCTGAAGAATGCAATAAAATCTTATCAGTGAGTTATCAATCCGTGCCATTGTGATCCTCAATAAAGCTATATTATCCCCACAATGAGAACCTCCGCTCCGAGTAATCAATACGTCACGCAATAACATGGTTCTGGTGCGAGCAACCATCCGGTTCCAAGAATTTCGCCCCCGCCAATCATGCACATGGTTGATTTTGGTTGTCTTGCACCCCCCAACCTGAAACTAATTCTGAGAAAACTTTGGACAAGACTCATTGCTTCATTGTATTGGCTGTCCTATAGTTATTAAATGTACCCGATTGAACGAAATTATTTTGTAAGTACCTAGTCTCCAATTTCTTAAGAAACTCTTAGGGAATTTCGAAAGATTCAGAACAATCAATCAATCAGCAACAAAATTCAAGTCCATTGTTGAATGAAAACCGCTTCTTATGGCACTATTTGTAGTAAATCTATTATTATAATCGAGAGAGGTAGTTATAAGTAGGAGCCTCCGCTCTCCCAGAAAATCTGACAAACTAGGAGTTGAAAAACAGCGATTTTTTGCAGGGTGGTAGAAAAGGTGTCTTCGTATTGCTACATTCTTCTTTTGAGTAAAGGCTTTAGATTTTTGTGGTTAACGCTCAAAGTTGGAAAAAGGGTCGCGAAAACATGATCGAGTTTTAGATTTGATTCACCAGTTGAGCGCGTTGCTATGGATACATGGGCTAGCGCGCGCAAAACTGCACGCATTTTCACGAAGAATCTGCCATTTCGTTGTTGTATATTTTGGAAACGTTTCCACTGTTGAAATTCATAATTTATACGTTCCCAATAGAATTTTCGAGTTCGGTAGAAAGTTTTTGACCGAAGACTAACTCTTATCACCGTCGTAGGGGCTTAGGAGAAATGGTAAGAGTTGTTCCATTATGAAAATTAGCGATAAAGAAATTCGATGGCTTGCTGCGAGAATTCGACGGAATGAGGAAGCTAGAAGTGGGTTATGAACAGATAAAAATGCAAACAATTTTGATTTTAATGAGCTCGGATTCAAATTTGTTTCCCATCTATTCTCCTAATCTGAACTTTAGATTAAAAAACATTAACCTTGAGTTCTTCTTATTTAACAGCTGTTTGTTCGAGGTTAATATGCAATCGTAAAATTTGGTCTATATTTTCATTTATTTTCAAAGCCTTTATAGTGAATATTTCATAATTTCGTTATGTTGCACCCCCATCCCCAGTAACAAAAAATGACATCAATGATTTACTTAGTGTAAGATATCACATTTGACACTTCCAAACTTTAAAAAACCGCAATTGATCATTTTATTACAATTTCATACGTTTCAATTGTTCTTGTCATTAATTTTCATAATTCAATATTTATGAAACCTGCGTTGTGGCTCATGAATTTTGAAAATACTGTGTACTTTAATGTCCATTTTTTCAACTTTTCAAGTCTAAGAAACCAGGGTCCTGACTATAGGGCAATTATATGCTGGCGCCCTGTAGCCAGCATTGAAAGGGTCGGGTGTCCTGTGACCCAGAAGGCCCAACGGGCCTTCTAGTAATACTATAATAGCATCCAAGTAATCAACAAACTCGCGTTATGAATCACATTTATCCAATAATATGTCATTGTAAGTTACGGTTTTTTCTGAGAATAATAATAAAATAAAAACTTTCTCGCTAGTTCAAGTTGAACCACGCTTTTGATTGGACTATAGAAGACGCATAATATTCTGATTTGTGTCGCTTTTGTCACGTGACCCACAACTTAGATCAGAGGCAGTTACTAAAACCCTACTGAAATGAAACACTCATCCCAGGGAGTGTTGCAGTCACTTCGCGTGAACTGGAGTTTCAAGTTTGTAGGTGCTTCAGTTTCTACCCCAGGTCAGTTCAAGTTTTCAGTTTTTGCTCTGTTTACCGAGCCGGCACTATTGACATGCATCGATGATAACATAAAGATAACCTGCTGTAGAGATCAACTCGGCTGAGCAAGAAAAAGCAAACAAACCGTGATTTATAGTGAATCATTTTATATTAATTCAGACGGTAATTTGTTATTAGATGGTTGCAGCTGCACTTATCGCACCTATAGTGCAGTTTAACGGACTAGCCTAATTAGCATTGCCAGATAAACCTCCCCACAGAAATGATTAACCCGGGGATATTATAAAGTGAGAATCTTTTTAATTGTTCAGTCTTCGTCGTCTTGGTCGTTACGCATGTTGCCTCTTATTGCTTATTTGGCCGTGAGATACTCCGAGAATTCTCAGTCGTTCGTCTCAACAAATTGACTTCGAAGTCTTCGCACATTATACGTGTTCCGCCAAACCGCGACGTTTCAGCACATGACAGACTGTCCTCATTACTTCACAATATTATCTGGTGTTATGACATGATTCAGAGAATCAGAGGTGGAACAACGCCTTCACACGGCTCCCCACAACTTATATTCCCTGTGACGAATGAGGAATCTCATTCGTCTCAATGAGGATACTAGGTGTCTGAATCCTCAGATAAAGTGACTGCATTGTCATGACTGTATATTGTAAGGAAGTTTTTAACCCCTTAAGCTAAGGCTTCCAATTTTATCTGGATTTAGTAATCAAATGATTTTTAATTCCTCAAGCCATTTAGCCATAATACCTACTGACCTACTGCTGAAGTAATTTGAAACTTTCCTTCATCTAACCTGTTATTATTCGGAATCTTTCATTAATGCGTTATTTTAGCCAAGATGTCAAAGTAAAGCCGGATCCAAGTATTTAAATACGTACAATTTCAAGCAATATAAGAAAGATTAATAGCTAGAATTTCATTAGATATTCCAGGGTGGTTGCCTCACTACTAGTACCATGAATATTTGAAATATTCATCAGAATTTCTGCCAAAGATACCTATTATGTTAATCGCAGCTAAACTATTGCAAACCAACAAAAAACTATGAAACACAAATTTCCCGGTACAAAACACCTTCCGAATATGAAGAACTTGGTAAACTGTGCTTAATCAAGGATCGTTTAAGAAATAAATAATCAGTATCATGGCTAGTAAATCAAATGGATTCATGATAGGATGGTATGCGTGTAAGATTAAAACAGCCCATTAAAAGGAGCTAGCGTAACAGAGCGACATGCAGGGCAACAAAGACAAAACTATAATGATAATCCCGGCTTTATGCCCTCAATGACACTCAAACACACGCACAGACACACCAAAACTCCAGACAAAGGATACGACTTGAAATCAACGCAATTAAGGGTAGCCATATAGAACATTGTATGAACAGTATAAAGATCTTCACCTCTACACTTCTCCGTTTAGTGGAAATGGATCAAATTATTACAAAGACAGAGCAAGAGAGGAGAGCAGGATGAATTGTGAGAATCTATTAACTGCCATTACATCTTTTGACTGGGAAAGTTTCATTTATACTACAAACCATCAATCAATCCATCAATGTGCAGTCAACCAATAGGGACCATCAATATAGAGTCTATTTACAATGCTATATAGATTGTTGATTGGTCAAAGTTAATTCATGTCGAATTAAGTTCTCTCACTCTCACTCTTC
>WFMF01000459.1:44552-106696 GCA_011033025.1 Beroe forskalii
ATTAAAAAAATTTAAAATTCCCTTTTATTTAGTATTTTTCTGGCCCAAGTTTTAAAAAACATTTGATGGTCATCTTTATAAACCTTTTTTCCAAATCGGGGGAACATCGAATTTTTTAAAGGGGTAAAACTCCCCCCTTTGAGGCAAATTTTAAATTCCCGAAACAAAACGCCCTTTTTAAAAAGGTGGTTTCCCTTGGGTTCAAAAAACCCTTCGAGTTTAAAGAAATGACAGCAATTTTGGGATGATGGTTAGCCTTGGGGGCCGAATCGTGGGAATTTTCCCCAGTCTTTGTCAAGTGCCTAAAAACCCCATTTTCGTCTGTAACCCAATTAAATATATATTTTTAAATTTTAATTTGGGAGTGCCCCTTTTTCCCAAGTTTTAATTTCCTCCCCCCCCCAACCTTAATCCCATCAAAATTCTTGTAAACCTACTAAACTATCAAAATGATCATGAATGGTTTTAAACCAAAAGTTTATTTTAAAATTAATCAATATCAAAATGATGTCCCCGGGGGTTATTTGTTGTGAAAACCTGTAAACCCCCAAATTCCTTAATAAAAAAATTTCCCGGGAAAAAAGGTTATCCCTTTTCCCCCTTTTGGAAATTCTTGGTGATAAATTTTTAGAATTTCAAATATTCCCCAAGGGGAATCACCACTCTAGAAAGGGTCATTTGCCCGGGCAACCAACTGTGAACTAAAAAAGAAAGAAAGGTTTGAAAACTTTTTTCGGTAGTTCATGGGCCATAGATGCCCAAAAAAAAACTAAAATTTTCGGTTTGGGGGGCCCCCTTTTTTTTAAACCTTTTCTTTCAAAATGGGGGCAAAAACTTTGAATGGCAATATTCGCTTCTGTTGGGATAAAACCCAAATAAATAAAATTCATGCGGAATTAGCCATTAGGGGGGGTGGGGCAAAATTTAAATTGTTCCCCTTTTATTTCCCTCTTTATGGCCCAAAAACCCTTTTTGGCCCCAAAAGGGCCAAAATTTTACCCTTTTTCAAAAAAATGGGGAAAAAAATTTTTCAGAACTAACAAGTCCCTTGGGTTGCAGAATGGCACATTAGGGGGGTAAACTTATTTTTAAAGGTCAAAACCCCCTTTCGTTTTCGATTTAAGGGAAACCCCCCTTTTAAACCCACTCTTTGGGAAAATTTCCCTTTTTCCCTTTAAATGGGAAAACGAAGGTCTGGGGGACTCAAAGTCCTGAGAGAGAAGGGGCCCTTTTAAATGGGGGGGGCCTTTCTAAGTCGTTCCTTTTTGTTTTCGAGTTGGGGGCGAAAACCCTTTTGGGCCCCTATCTATAAAAATTGCCCCTTTTTCAATAGGGGAAAACCAAAAAATTGCAAAATTTCCCAGAAAAATTTGGACGTGGTCCTTTTTTTAAAATAGCCAGGAATATCGCCCCGGGGAAACCTAAAAATAAAAGGGGTGGGGGAATGTGGACGTGATGGGCCGAGCACCTCCCCTTTTCCTTCTCTGGAAAGTTGTGTTTTTTTCATGACAAAATTGTGAAAAAATAAAATTGTTCTGCAAAAAAGGTCAGTTGTTTTCAGTGTTTCCCCCGGCCCCAATTTCCCGGCCCCTATTCTGGCCATGAGCCCCCGGCCGGGAAACAAAGAACCCGAAAAAAAGGGATCGGGTTTAAATTTTTAACTTTGAAGCCTTCATAAGCGTCTTCTCAAAAATTCAACCAAATCCGGGTTACAATTAAAAGGGGTATGTTGAAAGGTTCAGAAGTATTTTTTAAAAATTTTTTATTTCATAGGGTCTGTTATCGTTTTTGGGGTTCGTTCCCGGGTTCATGGGGTTATGCTGAGTTCAAAAGGGTTATTTGAGATTTCGGGGAATTTAAAGAATTTAAACCGTGCAATAATCGGTTTTTTTTCCCGGCATTTTTTTTTTAAATCTATAATAATAATCAAACCTTATTGTATATCCTTCCTTTTTGTACAAAAAGGGTTTTAAAAAGGGGCTTTGGTTTTCGGAAACACAAAAGGGAATTAAACTTTGGGGGAACCATTCTTCTTTCCCCATTAAGGGGAGAAAATTTTGTTTATTTTTGCTAATTTGTATAGTCGTGTGTTCTGTGTCAGATCTTCATTTCATTATCACATATAGGTAAAAATGTGTTTTTCCACTGGAAACGAAAGGGTTTCCTGACCTAGAAGTTTAAGACTACGCTCTATCCCCCAATAAGCCTCTATTCATAAATACACCGTACTTGTTGAGTTCTCTATAACTGATAAAGCAAATATTGGCGAACCAGGTCTTTGAGTCACACAGGCACACTACTCTTGAGTTGAGCCATGATGCCACCCAGAAGAGAGTCTTTGACTTGTGTTAGAACTCGAAGAGACTTCGGGTGATAGGAAGTCTTCAATAGTGTAGTTCTAGTTATGGTCCTGACACCTCCATTCTGGTGTTATAAAATGGAGTCACGACCGGCTTAGGCGGAGTTAAACGTCGTTTCTTCGTTTTATGGGCGCCCAACGATCCTCCTCCCACATTTTTGATGCTAGAAATCACATGATAGAGGCCTTTGTCCGTAGTCCATCCTCAAGCTTCCAGAGAGTGTCTTTCCCGTATCTGAGTATGAGAGTACAGAAGTACAAGAGTAATGAATCAATCCGAAGATCAATCAACACAGATCCCAACTTGTCTCGAACTCTCGAAGTCAGAGCACAGGTGTGCCGAAGCATGCTCCAAGGACTTACAATCTCCTGAGTATGAGTTAATATAACTGATAAAACAAATATTGGCGAACCAAGTCTTTGAGTCACACAGGCACACTACCCTTGAGTTGAGCCACCATGCCATCCAGAAGAGTTCTCTACAATCCTATGTTCTCATTAATTGATGAGGGACAATTTTGGTCATATGCATACTGTAGGGCTAAAAAGGGTTTTTTCCGTCCATAACTCGAAAACGAAAGGGTTTACGACGTTGAAATTATGCTCTACCCCCCATAATTTGCTTATTCTGCATACCCTAGTGTACTTGTTGAGGTCTCTACGTTCTTCTGTTCTCATTTATTGAAAAGGGGCAATTTTGGTCATACGCGTAGGGCTAAAAAGGGGTTTTTTCGTCCATAACTCGAAAACTAAAAGGGCAACATTTATTGAAACTATGCTCTACCCCCATAATGTGCTCATTCTGCATAACGTAGAGTACTTGTTGAGTTCTCTCTACGACCTTCTGTTCTCATTTATTGAAACGGGGTAATTTTGGTCATATGAGTGGGGCTAAAAGGGGGTTTTTCGTCAACTCGAAAACGAAAGGGGTTAAGACTTTGAAACTATGCTCTACCCCCATAATGTGCTCATTCTGCATACCTAATTGTACTTGTTGAGGTCTCTACGATCTTCTGTTCTCATTTATTGAAAAGGGGGCAATTTTGGTCATACACGTGTAGGGGCTAAAGGGGTTTCGTCCATAACTCGAAAACGAAAGGGGGAACGACATTGAAACTATGTTCTACCCCCCCATAATGTGCTCATTCTGCATAACGTAGAGTACTTGTTGAGTTCTCTACGACCTTCTGTTCTCATTTATTGAAACGGGGTAATTTTGGTCATATGAGTGGGGCTGAAAAGGGGTTTTTCGTCAATAACTCGAAAACGAAAGGGGTTAAGACTTTGAAACTATGCTCTACCCCCCATAATGTGCTCATTCTGCATACCCTAGTGTACTTGTTGAGGTCTCTACGATCTTCTGTTCTCATTTATTGAAAAGGGGCAATTTTGGTCATACGAGTAGGGCTAAAAAGGGGGTTTTCGTCCATAACTCGAAAACGAAAGGGGGAACGACATTGAAACTATGTTCTACCCCCCATAATGTGCTCATTCTGCATAGATTGGTGTATTAATTGGCTTCGTATCTCAATCAGAAGCTGAGATATTACCATTCAAAGTTTTTGCCCCATTTTGAAAGAAAAGGGGGTCCAAAAAGGGTTGCCCAACTCAGAAAGTTGGTTAGTTTTTTCTGGTGCATCTATGGCCTATAAACTACCGAAAAACGTTCTCAAACCTACTATACTATTTAGTTCACAGGGGGTTACAGTCAGACCCTTACTACTCAGAGAGATCCTAGATAAAACCCGCAATGTCAACTCACACAGGTCAAAATTCGCACAGTTCAATGTTAATATTGTGGAGTAAAGGAATAAGCCTTCCAAAGTTCAAAATCAACAAACGTTCACTCGCACATCGCCACATCTGTAAGTTCATGCAATCTAAGCCCCAAAAACTTTTGATTTACGTAGTCCTTACTCACGCAATTCTGAATAATGAAACGGTGGTCGTAAATCAATGGCGGCTTGCGGCTGGGTGAGTGGGTGACCACTGAATTTCTGTCATGGCTTGGATTTCCAATCAAGTTCAGCGCAACTGTAACTCAGTAACTGTAGGTAAACTTGCCACGCAATTCTTGCACACATAAATTCAAGTTGTGTCAATCTACAGGCCTCCAGACTCTAAATCCTCAGGTTTTTCATCCCTGCTATCCCATCTTCAAGACACAATTGACCGCATCTCAGAAAACCACAGGATGCCTGATATATACGTGCTAGGCGACTTTAATTTCCCTAACGTAGATTGGAAGATGCCATTATCCTACCAATCGAACAGTGTGCCAGACTTATTCGACTTCATGGATAAGAATCAGCTTACCCAAATCGTCACCAATCCAACAAGGGGAGATAACATTCTAGACCTTGCTCTCACTAATGTTCCACGTTATGTCGCAGAAGTAAGTGTTGCACCTACCATCCTCTCCGACCACAGCATGGTTAAAGCATTACTCGGGTTTGACATGCTTGGACTTATCTCAGCTCCTTCGTCAGAGACTCGAAGCCCTCACACTTTCAGAGCAACAGACTATCACAACGCTGACTTCGATGCAATAAACGAAGCTTTCAGAGCAGTCAACTGGGAACATCTGTTCGACCTCTGCGACCATGACCCTGAGCAATATCTCGAGTTATTGAAGCTCACCATCCTGCAAATCACGCTCCTGCATTCTCCTAGCTGCAAGTTAACAAATGACGCTCATTCAAAGCCTAGAAGAAACAGTCCTGTCACAGCCATGAAAAGAAAACGTAGAAAACTTAATGCCAGGATCCATGCACTACAAGTAAGGAATCCCCAATCACGGCTGCTCTCCAAACTTACCGAAGAAGTAAATCTCCTGGGCTACAATATTCAGTCTGAAATACTGAATAATCTGAGCCGTAGAGAAGAAAAAGCAGTACAAACTATCAGAAGTAACCCTAAGTACTTCTTCTCATATGCCAAACGGTTCCAAAAGACCAAATCTTCAATCCCTGTCCTACGTAACTCATCCAATGAACTCACAAGTGACCCCAAGAGTAAAGCAGAGCTATTACAAGCTCAATACCAGAAGGTTTTCAGTGACCCTGCAAAAGCTGATATCAGTGCATGCCTTGACTCTGAAGGCCTACCCCAAGGGATGAGTACTTCCTTTCTGGACTTCAGCTTCTCAAAGGAGGACATCATCTCTGCATTGAAAGAACTTGACCCGTACTCAGCTTGTCCGGATGATGATGTACCTGCCAAGATCCTAACATCTTGCAGAGATGAGCTATCTGCACCACTTCATTTACTGTGGTTAGAATCCTTCACAAAAGGATCAATTCCTTGTCAGCTCAAATCTCAGTTCATTACGCCTGTTTATAAGAAGGGTGACCGCACAGACCCTGCCAACTACAGACCTGTTTCTCTTACCTCACACATCGTTAAAACCTTTGAACGAATAATGAGGGACAGGCTGGTTAATTATCTGGAAGAGGAAAATCTGATTAGTCAAAATCAGCATGGGTTTAGAAAGAAACGAAGTTGCCTGACTCAGCTGCTCAGTCACATTGAGTTCATTTTTAGCTGCTTAAACGGTAATGACGAAGTGGATGTGATCTACCTCGATTACTCCAAGGCGTTTGACAAAGTTGATCACAAAATCCTGCTAGAAAAGCTTCGACGGTATGGAATTGGTGGAAAAGTCCTCAATTGGATTGAACAGTTCCTTGCTAACCGCACCCAAACCGTCCAGGTGGAAGGTGTTCTGTCATCACCTCAACCTGTTATCAGTGGGGTACCACAAGGTACAGTACTTGGTCCTATATTGTTCCTCCTGTACATAAATGACCTTCTCCCAACACTAAAAAGCTGCAAAGGGCTTTGTTTTGCTGATGACACCAAACTGATATCAAGAGTCCTTGGCAAAGAATCTACTGCACGCATACAAGACGACCTGTGCAGGGTGATAAACTGGTCTTCAATCAACAACATGGAACTCCATGAAGACAAGTTTCAACTCCTTAGCTATCCCCTTAATAGCTCCTACCTCCTAAGGCAACTTCCGTTCTACCCTGAGAATGTTCAGTACAAAACTCCAAAAGGTCACATCATTGAATTAAAAGACACGGCAAGAGATTTGGGGGTTCTCGTTTCAAGCGATAGATCGTGGTCTCCACATATTGAACAGACTTCTCAAGCAGCTCGAAAAATGGCATCCTGGGTCCTCAGTGCCTTCTGTGATCGTTCGTCAGTAGTCATGCTCACACTTTACAAGTCCATGGTGCGCTCCAGACTAGAATACTGCTGCCCTGTCTGGAACCCAAGCAAGATCATAGACATCCAGAAATTAGAAAACGTCCAACGATGCTTCGTCCGGAAGATAGCTGGTCTCAGAGATATGAGCTATTGGGACCGTCTCAAGAAACTAAAAATGATGTCACTGCAACGCCGAAGAGAAAGATACTGCATCATCCAAGTTTGGAAAATCATTAACGGGCATGCCCCTAATGACCTTGAAATGCAGTTCAAGCACCATCCTCGGCTTGGGGTCAAGGCAACTATCCCAAAGATCAACACCAAAGCCCAGCTATCTGTTCGTAGTGACTATGACAGTTCTTTTGGTGTTAAAGCAGCTCAGCTTTGGAATATCTTGCCGCATGACGTCTCACAACTGATTTCACTTGAAAGCTTCAAGATCGGTTTGGGCAGGTTCCTTGAGCAGTTCCCGGATACGCCTCCTGTTCCGGGGTACACTGCTGTGAACAACAACTCATTGCTGAGCTGGAAGGAGACGCGCATGACGCAGATGTCCTGAGCACGCCCAGTCAAACTCACCAAAACGTACCAAAACGTACGTAGCCGTGCGTTACTTTTTGCGCAAATTAAACCCAAGTTGATTCTGAAATGTGAAATACAACTGACAACCTATATAAGTGCATATTTGAAAACCTCTTTTTCGTAACGGAAGGAATCGATAGCATTTTTCTCTCATAACTTACCTAATTTATACATCAAAGCTATGAAATTTTGCACACTTTACCTGTCCTTTGTCACAAAGGTTCAGTTGAAATATCTGATAGATATCAGGAACACATAAGGAGCTATTTCCATTTAAACATTTCGTAACGGAAGGCGAGATAAATTTCCACTCAAAATTTTTTTCCACAAAAATTCAATTTTTATCTCAGAAATTGGTTGGAATTCAAATATTCCAACGGGATAACCAAATTAAACCATTTCACTTTAACATTCAGTTGGGAATTAGCTAATTTTTGAAAGTAAAAACAATTTTCTTTGACGTTAAAAATGTGTACTATTTTGTAACGGAAGGAATTGGATTTTGTAACGGAGGGAATATGGATTATCTCCATTTTCCCGCTCCACACAGAGGACTTAACTATTCAGAATGGTTGTTTATCAAAGAGGCTGTCCATCAGGGCACTTTAATTTGTACTGGTGTTCGAAAATCGTGAATTATTTGCAATAAAAGTGCCAATTTGCCTAAGAACAACAAGAGAGAAATTGGTGCTTTTTCACTAGTTTAAAATGAATTAAACATCAGCTGATGATTACTAAGGTAATAATCTTGTTCTGAAATGCAATATTGAATGAAAAACCCTTCACAGATCGGTTTTATCTCAAATTTAATGTTACCCATATTTTTCGCTGAAAAATAAATGACGATTTTTGTACTTTTTTGATGGACTTTTAGGACACTGAAGCTTCATCTTGTGTAATTTTGATCATAAAATAGTATTCAAAAGTATTATCTACAATTCAATAGCTGTTTCAGTTACCAAAATGAATTTTGGCCGATTTTTGTTCAAAAATGCTAATTTTTCGGATCTGAATTACACCTATTTTGAGTCCAAAATGGTTCCTGAAATGACGATTTCAGGTCCAGGGGCCATTTAAAACTTTCAAATGGTGCATTATATCATATACTATGAACTGTTGTGACTTGAGAAGTAATTTCGGCCAGTTTTAAGAAAACAAACTCAATAATAAACTCCGACATCTTGCGAATTTTCAGAGAAAACTGTGGTGTGCGGCACTTTTTGGCCCATAAATTCATTGTTTTTCATCTAATTTCCGTATTTTATGGCTCTAAATTTATCTGCAGATCAAAAGCAATGAATTTAGCAAGAAAATTCGAAATTATGGCTAACAGAAGATGGATTATTGGCTTGAAAAAGTATTTTAACTCAAATTTGGACTGAAAAATTTGAAAATTGGCCAAAATTTCAGTATAATTCGATGCTTCTTCCAGTGTTTTGGCTTTCAGGGCTCTTTCTTGTTGGCATTTACATGTTTTGTGGGCAAGGAGTCAGATAGAATTAAATTTAACAAAGTTATGATGATTTTCCCGAAATTCACATCAAAGTATTTCGTAACGGAAGGAGATTTATTTCTTTTATACAGGCTGCAATTCATGACATAGACTGAAATTGAACCTACAGTGATGTACCTAAGACCCTTCTGAGATAATCCTACGACTCTAAATTGTCTCAAAGTGAATATAGAGAGCATGAACAAAACTTTTCCATGTGAATTTCGTAACGGAAGGAGGCATTTTCACCAAAATTTGGACAAAAATCATGAAAAAAGTACATGGAATTCCCGGATTTTTTCAACTGTATGAGTTAATAAGGACTCTAAGCCGACCAAAAATTATGGTTTGCCGAATTCAGTTCTTATACAATGGCTGGAAAACTATTTTGAAAATAGGTACCGAAATTCAATACAGAATGTATCATTTTCATTCATTTTCAAAATCCTCCTGAGATCACATTTTTCAAGATTTCTACACCAAATTTTGGATTTTGGTACTTTGAACTATGGTCAAGATCATGGTAACTTTAAATTTCGTCATACAACTTTTTGAAATTTTGGTGCAAGTGGAACCACTTTTCAAATATGCACATAAGCAATCTAAAAGCTGAAAATCAAATTCGACCTAGACACCCGACTGGCAGTAATTAACTGAAAGCAGAATAGCTTATTGCACGTGCAAGTTAGTCCTTCTCTTCACTTATCACCATGGTAACGCGCGCAATTTGCAAAATAGTAAACAAAAATGTGCTAATCGTCTGACGCAGCACTTTTTTGCGCTATTTAACGCTGATAACATGAAACATTGAAACACCAAGCCTAATTGAGAAGTCTGACATTGGAACTTCGAAGCGACATGTTCGCATATATTGACCTACGTAAAAATCTAAAAGTTCAGACTTAGTGACTTGTATCGTTTTGATTGGCGAATTCAAGCTCCTTAATGGCTCACACAATATAAGATATCGACAGAATAACTACTTCTCTGGAGTAGACTTCGCATTTCTGTCCATTGTTACGCAGGAGGGAGGAAGGGAAGGAGGGAGGGAGGGAGGGAGGGAGGGAGGAAGACCAATGATCGCCGGGCACTCTCCCGCGGGCACTCCCCCGGGGGAGCTGTTAACACACTCTCCGGGGACTCTCAGGGAGCTCTCATAACATACCACTTAAACTCTCTCCTCTACTGCCTGCGCGTACCCGAGGGTGGTGAGTAGTTACCCGGTCCTAATCCTCCTGTCAGCCTGGGAGCAGGATCTTCCGCTGACACATCGTTTATTATAACTATTATACGCTTCATAATATATTTACTCCATATAAATGAAAATATCATATTTTGCTTGTCTTACCCCCACAGAGTTCTGAACACAGAGCTCCGCGCACTGTGTATATAAACTCCGCGCACGAGAAAAAGGCGGGTAGGATGACGTCATTATCATATCATGATGTAGTACCAGTTGATGATGTATAACCGCCTATTTCTTGATTGCGTGGTATAATATATATATCGTGAAGTGAGCTTTTAAATTCATATAAATTGAGTGTGGGTACCGAGCTTCCGTGGCAGTAAGATCGCCGCGCGGTTACCATTCACCATGACATTCGAATTGCGATTCACCCGCAGATTCTGGAATATAGAATTATATAGATCTACGTTTTATATTGGAGTGGTTTGTTATATAGGTATAAACTTATATATTATAATGAATCCTGGGGGGAGCCATGTCAACATATAAAGAGTCTCTCTCCCTCGCTAGGAACTCTCTTAAGTCTTAGAATGTCAGTAAAAACCTTGCCGATCATCTATTAATTCCATTTTGTTGCAAACAAACCACATAACTTCGCTTCAAATCCTCCCCCGCTCGCACGAACGAGGGAATGGTAGCAGTCCACATTCGTGAAACTAAGCGGAGTTAATAATGCCCATTTAATATAACCTGCTCACGGCAGCATATAATAGGAGTGAAACAAGACATTGAGGTGGACGCACAAGAACGTGTGTTTCGATCTTATGATTGATCGTAAATTCATGAGATTCTTCCTAAGTGCATTATTTCGAATCTTATATGGCACCTCATGACAAGTGATCAAGCTATTACTTTATTAATCATACTTTGCTTTACTCACCTGGGAACTCATTTGATTGTTATTTAACCCATGAAGGGTTGGTAAAGTTAAAAGTATCAGAAGCGTTAAACGGTAACCCCAACGCCAAGTTAGGGCCAAATCGCACGGGGACAAAAATCGTGAAAAAATGTGCCCAGGTCAGTTGTCACGTCCAAATTTCGTGAGATCGCACGGCGGAATATTTCACGCCGGTATAAAAATGATCAAAACGTACGGCGGCAGCTTTTCAATGCATTTCACGGAGACAAAATTACACCAAATCGCACGACGTAATTTGTCACCAAAATTGCTATATCGAAAACGCACGGCGTAATAAAATATCCGTGTAATTTGTCACGTCCTAGATCTCGGAATCACGGTAATATTATTTTTCGCCAAAACGCACGGCGGATAAAATGGCATGTTTGATAGCTCAATGGCAGAGCATCCGAAATGTCTTCAGCTTCAGGAGGTTGTGGGTTCAAATCCCGCTCAAGTCCAATATTAAACAGCTCATCTGAGTTTATGACTACAGGCCGCTGTATTACTGAAATAGGTGAAGCATCCTGAATAAACCCTTCAAATCAGTGTGCACCCAAGCACCCTGAACGCACCCAGTGTACAGTCAGCAGTCTGGTAGGAGTCAGAGACCAGTCAGCAGCCTGGCATGAGCATCAAAATGTATCTATCGATGACCAGTCAGCAGTATGGTACGAGACAGTGCCCAGTGAGCATTTTTCAGTCAAGCTGTCAATTCAAAACTGCATACATCATGCCAGTGAACAGCCAAGCTCGAAACAAATTTCTAATACCATCGCAAAATGGAAACACTAAGTCAGTGCTGGCTTGCAAAACAACGCAGGGTCATGGTAGTTCCCGTCCTATCTAAAATGTCCGATCTTAAAATGTGACTTCGAATCATACATCATCATCATGACTATACACAGCAGTACAATCATTCGATACGCAGAATTAAAAAAAGCAAAATGTACTGCAACTGCAAAACAGTATAAATCGTAGCAGCACACAGGGCTCGAAGGGGCTGGCAAAGCCTATGTAGAGGACGAAAATTTTTAAGGAATCGAATCAAAGCATGGATCAATCTCAAAGGTCTTGCAATCGAAAGATTATTGGCTAAAAATGTGCTGAGATGAAACACTAGCAATTTTTGAAGTACAAACGATAATAGGAAAACAAACAAAGGAGAAAATGAATTAATCTTGGTAGCATGTCACTTTGTGAAACGCCTCAGTTACAACAGAACTTGGAAAGAGATACAAAATGATGAAAGGAAATGGCTAAAATGAGCGAATTTACATTTGGTGAAACTCTGTTTTTGCAGCACAGTAATAATAAACAAAATGAGAATGACGTAATTACTATGGTTGAATATGGTATGTCAATGACTTAAAGCGCCTATTTTACATTTCTCACGGGACAGTAATTGCACAATGTACCAAACTGCAAACCGGTAATTAGGCGACATTTATCGTCCGCTCCTCCGTGTGTGAGAAAAGTAATACACCATTGTTACTAATGATAATGACGTATTGCTCTCACTCACTCAGTTATTGCTATTTCCGAAGAATGTGTTACCATGGCAACATGGCAATGCAACTGATCAAAACAAATCAAATGCAAATTCCACACTTTATTCATGATATTGTATTTCATTCTCTCTTGTTTTGGTTTTGTATCTTTTCACATATCTTTCTTGCATATTATGATTTTAACTAATTTCTCGAAATGATTGCTTTTACAGAGTTGGGGCTGCTGCTATCACTGCTTTCACTGCAGTTCACTGTTTTCTCTGCTATTTGATTCGACTTTTGTCTATTCTTGGCCATATTTTTGCAGGATGTTAATACCTGGTTACAGTAAAGTTCCTACATCAATCAGTCGGAATTAACACAACCTTCAATGCTTCAATGGAATGCCATAATTGTATAGGATAGAAAATACAGGAGAAGAAACTAAATACAGAATGGCAACACTACAGAAATGAGAAGGCACAGCAAGATATGCGAACGATACACATTTAAAAAGATTGGTGCTATTTGTGTTTCTCACTATTTACTATGTTTCCCGCACTCTTGGAATGCAGCGCGCTGATTGGTCAATGACTGCGTGTGTTGTAACGCTACATCTCACCGCTACCGTGCGTTTTGGTTTTTTGTACCATCGTGAAACTTTACAGCAGGGGTGGATCCAGGCTGAAAAAAGTGGCGGGGTTGTTGGCAAGCAAAACGAACCAGCCACCCATATCCAAACAATTTTGATTTTTTTTCTCAGACCCATTTTTAAGATTTCTGCGGCCTGCTTGCTTTGCTTGCAAAAACAAAAACAAACGTAAGGAACTGCTTTGTCATTTTGAATCACAATCCTTATTGATCTTTCTGAGCGCCGCAGGCGAAAATTTTGAAAATCTTATGTTGAAAACTGTATCTTTAACCAATTTAGTTACATAATTTATTCCTACAGCCCGCTGTAGTTGAAGATTTTCAAGGTGTTGGTATCTGATTCCACCTCTGAACTTTTGAAGTCGATTTGATAACATGTATAATTTAATAACAACATCCTGCCGCTGACGAAAATTTTTAATTCAAATCAGTGGCTGTGTGTGAGGCCAACTCTGTAACATAATTTGATCACAAAAGCCCGCTGCAAGTGAAAATTTCTATATCTTCGACTGTGTTTAAGACCATTTAGTAACAAAATTTTATCATAAGAGCCTGCTTCGGGCAAAAACTCAGAAACATAATTTGATCACAACATAAGAGCCTGCTTCGGGCAAAAACTCAGAAACATAATTTGATCACAAAAGCCCGCTGCAAGTGAAAATTTCTATATCTTCGACTGTGTTTAAGACCATTTAGTAACAAAATTTTATCATAAGAGCCTGCTTCGGGCAAAAACTCAGAAACATAATTTGATCACAACAGCCCGCTGCAAGCGAAAATTTCCATATCTGTGACTGTGTTTAAGACCATTTAGTAACAAAATTTTATCATAAGAGCCCGCTTCGGGCAAAAATATTCAAGATTTTTCATCTGAATCAGCCTCTAGGATCAATTTGGTAGTATACTAGTATATAATATGATACAACAGCCTGCTGCAGGCGAAAATTTTCAAGGTTTCAATCTGAATCAGTATCAAAGATAAATTTGGTAAAGTATAGTTTGATCACAACAGCCCGCTGCTCACAACCCCAACAACCCCACTCTAAAACCAACAACCCCACAACCCCACTACAACCCCACAGAAGGAAAAGTGACGGGGTTGCAACCCCGCCACAACCCCATTGTAGATCCACCACTGCTTTCCACCACTATCACGTGACCATGCGCGTGATCTTTTCGTCACTGCACTTGATCAGTGGTGACAAATCTCACCGATATTGAAAACGGACGGAGTTTTGATTTCACCACAAAGATTTCACCGATTGTGGTGAAAACTGTCACCTCTCCTGAGGCCGGTGATACTTTTCACCACTTTTCTCACCACGTTTTCAGATCTCACGAAAAGTGGCCTTAAAAAAATGAAATCGCACGATAGGTAAAATCCGAATTTTGGTGAGATATGAGAGTTTCCACGATTTTTGTCCCCGTGCGATTTGGCCCTTAAACCCTAATTCTAATCCCCATCGTTGAGATAAGCACAAGTTACAAGTCTTTTCGATCTTGAGTAGGTACCTACCGAGAAATCAAAAAAAGCAATAGAAGAAAAAATGTGTTATTTGAGCAGAGGTTTGCGTCCGTGGCAGAAAAACAAATAATAAGGCATATTATAAGAGTGATGTCGCCTTATCATCTCGAGGGGGGACAGTGGTCATTGAGGAGGAGACACCACAGACAATATCATGACGATTGACAACCTGCTCAGCGATGCACCCCGCTCTATAACTGCTCATTTTATAAGCACAATGAGCAATTTTAATGATTCAGATTGTTGGTGCACGATTCAAATTCTTTACATAATGGTAGCTATTTGCTGAAGAATGCAATAAAATCTTATCAGTGAGTTATCAATCCCTGCCATTGTGATCCTCAATAAAGCTATATTATCCTCACAATGAGAACCTCCGCTCCGAGTAATCAATACGTCACGCAATAACATGGTTCTGGTGCGAGCAACCATCCGGTTCCAAGAATTTCGCCCCCGCCAATCATGCACAGGGTTGATTTTGGTTGTCTTGCACCCCCCAACCTGAAACTAATTCTGAGAAAACTTTGGACAAGACTCATTGCTTCATTGTATTGGCTGTCCTATAGTTATTAAATGTACCCGATTGAACGAAATTATTTTGTAAGTACCTAGTCTCCAATTTCTTAAGAAACTCTTAGGGAATTTCGAAAGATTCAGAACAATCAATCAATCAACAACAAAATTCAAGTCCATTGTTGAATGAAAACCGCTTCTTATGGCACTATTTGTAGTAAATAATACTATAATAGCATCCAAGTAATCAACGAACTCGCGTTATGAATCACATTTATCCAATAATATGTCATTGTAAGTTACGGTTTTTTCTGAGAATAATAATAAAATAAAAACTTTCTCGCTAGTTCAAGTTGAACCACGCTTTTGATTGGACTATAGAAGACGCATAATATTCTGATTTGTGTCGCTTTTGTCACGTGACCCACAACTTAGATCAGAGGCAGTTACTAAAACCCTACTGAAATGAAACACTCATCCCAGGGAGTGTTGCAGTCACTTCGCGTGAACTGGGAGTTTCAAGTTTGTAGGTGCTTCAGTTTCTACCCCAGGTCAGTTCAAAGTTTTCAGTTTTTGCTCTGTTTACCGAGCCGGCACTATTGACATGCATCGATGATAACATAAAGATAACCTGCTGTAGAGCAACTCGGCTGAGCAAGAAAAAGCAAACAAACCGTGATTTGAAGTGAATCATTTTATATTAATTCAGACGGTAATTTGTTATTAGATGGTTTGCAGCTGCGCTTATCACACCTATAGTGCAGTTTAACGGACTAGCCTAATTAGTATTGCCAGATAAACCACCCCACAGAAATGATTAACCCGGGGATATTATAAAGTGAGAATCTTTTTAATTGTTCAGTCTTCGTCGTCTTGGTCGTTACGCATGTTGCCTCTTATTGCTTATTTGGCCGTGAGATACTCCGAGAATTCTCAGTCGTTCGTCTCAACAAATTGACTTCGAACTCCTCGAACAGTATACGTGTTCCGCCAAACCGCGACGTTTCAGCACATGACAGACTGTCCTCATTACTTCACAATATTATCTGGTGTTATGACATGATTCAGAGAATCAGAGGTGGAACAACGCCTTCACACGGCTCCCTCACAACTTATATTCCTGTGACGAATGAGGAATCCTCATTCGTCCTCAATGAGGATACTAGGTGTCTGAATCCTCAGATTAAGTGACTGCATTGTCATGACTGTATATTGTAAGGAAGTTTTTAACCCCTTAAGCTAAGGCTTCCAATTTTATCTGGATTTAGTAATCAAATGATTTTAATTCCTCAAGCCATTTAGCCATAATACCTACTGACCTACTGCTGAAGTAATTTGAAACTTTCCTTCATCTAACCCGTTATTATTCGGAATCTTTCATTAATGCGTTATTTTAGCCAAGATGTCAAAGTAAAGCCCGGATCCAAGTATTTAAATACGTACAATTTCAAGCAATATAAGAAAGATTAATAGCTAGAATTTCATTAGATATTCCAGGGTGGTTGCCTCACTACTAGTACCATGAATATTTGAAATATTCATCAGAATTTCTGCCAAAAGATACCTATTATGTTAATCGCAGCTAAACTATTGCAAACCAACAAAAAAACTATGAAACACAAATTTCCCGGTACAAAACACCTTCCGAATATGAAGAACTTGGTAAACTGTGCTTAATCAAGGATCGTTTAAGAAATAAATAATCAGTATCATGGCTAGTAAATCAAATGGATTCATGATAGGATGCTGGATGGTATGCGTGTAAGATTAAAACAGCCCATTAAAAGGAGCTAGCGTAACAGAGCGACATGCAGGGCAACAAAGACAAAAACTATAATGATAATCCCGGCTTTATGCCCTCAATGACACTCAAACACACGCACAGACACACCAAAACTCCAGACAAAGGATACGACTTGAAATCAACGCAATTAGCAAGGGTAGCCATATAGAACATTGTATGAACAGTATAAAGATCTTCACCTCTACACTTCTCCGTTTAGTGGAAATGGATCAAATTATTACAAAGACAGAGCAAGAGAGGAGAGCAGGATGAATTGTGAGAATCTATTAACTGCCATTACATCTTTTGACTGGGAAAGTTTCATTTATACTACAAACCATCAATCAATCCATCAATGTGCAGTCAACCAATAGGGACCATCAATATAGGAGTCTATTACTACAATGCTATATAGATTGGTTGATTGGTCAAAGTTAATTCATGTCGAATTAAGTTCTCTCACTCTCACTCTCTTTCTCGTCGGACACACCGTATTGGAATGTTCTTTACGTGAGATTTTGAAGAGCTGTGTACAGTAGCTCACAGAATCCTTGATAGAGCTTCCCAGAAGAATCTTCATTCCACGTTAAAATGGTGGAATTTTCAAATTCAAATATACAAAATTTTTGAAAATATTGTGGAGGGCTTGGAGTCTGAGGTCGATTTTTGGTTTATATTGTTCCTGATACACGATAGAGGAGAACGCCAGCTACTCGTAGGTTTTAACCGGATGAAAAAATATTTCTAGCCGCAGTTATGAATTTTCAAATCGCAAATTTGCCAGTAATTACAGTGCATCAGAATTTTAATCTTACAAAGTACAAACCCAAAAATTAACTCTTAAATCTATCTCCTACAGTTTTTGAGATATCCCTTGGAAACTTATTTTAAAATTGCATAAATTAAAACTTCCAATGGAGCCAACTTTTTAATCTAGACCTCGAGTGAAAATGCAGAATTTAGAATAACTTTTTTCGGGAAGTGGAACTTTTCACTCCAAAACTTTGGCCCGAAAATTCCGATTGAGAGCTGACTCGGTGCCGCTTTACACTTCTCAGCACCCTATTTAGCTATTTGCTGAACATCTGCAGGATATAAGTCCGAGGCCCAAACAGCAGACAAACAGCAATTGTTATGACCAGCGATTCTTCATATCCATTATCTTGTAAACAGTTATTTCATGTTTTGCTTTTCCAAACGGTTCGAGCTCTAAATCTTGTGATTTTCGCGTGATTTTTTGGTGGCTTGAATTTCGGTAAGTACTCATATGAATTTTCCAAACAGACTCCAGTCCAAAAAAGGTCGAAAATTACGATTTTCAAAACTCAAAAATTCTTATTACTCTCCATACTTACTTCTGGGGCTTTCATGTCAGGAAGAAGTCAAAGGTGGGATACCTATTTATTCCGTAATAGTGGGCGTTCTAACTTATTAGGAACAAAAAACTAAAAAATCCAGAATTGACTTCTGGCTTGAAAACCTTCATGATCTTGTTAATGAAGAAAATGTGATAATTGTGTTTCTATAACCCCTTAAAATATCAACGCAGAGTAACAAATGATTCGTAATTTGCTGTTAATGAAACTATTTAACTATATAAAGCTACTCTCCTATCCCCTCAATTAAATGAGAAATTTTATGCAAAATGAAGAATGCGCATCCAAACCATTAAGCTTAATAAAAAGAAAGGCGGGTGAACCCTCAACTACAGGGATATAGGAATAGCAGTCGAAGGAGCTGTCTCTACTATCGAAGCATCGAAACTAGACGTTCTTCTAGACATAGAACCAGCCATGTGGTTGGGGGCGCATTGCTTTTTAGAGCTACTCAGCTGTACTTGTTAAACGCGGACAGGAGCCGCAACATTGTAAATAGAGGAAAAGTGAGCTGTAATTTGCATTGTGTTCGGATCATGTTACCTTTTCACTAAAGCATTAACCATTATTCAGAGAGCTTAAGTGACATAGCTTAATAGGTAGCTAACAGATTAATGAATATATGAATTGAGGAAGGAAGGAACTCTATTTAGAACTACTCATGAATTGAGGAAGGAAGGAACTCTATCTTGAACAAATGAATTATCGATGTGCCACTCCTAAGAGCATTCTAATACTTACAACGCCCAGAAATTATTAGCAGAGAAGATGCCGTAAGAATGGTTCAGAATGTAGCCATTTTTCGAAGAATTAGATATTAAAGCAACATAATATAAGGTTCCGCACTTCAGTATAAGAGTACGGGGTTTTCAAAGTTTCAATCAACATTCAACAATGAATAATTTATAATCTTGCTGACAATTTTGCTTCAAAGCACAGTACGATGGTATACATTTTGAAAAGTTGAAGAACTATTCGGGACGAAGATTCCAACGAATAATATATTTCATAGCTGAGCGGGAACTTTCACTTAGTCTGAGCATCATGGGAACAGTGCAAGTTGAACTATATCATCCGATGAGTTAAACCCTGGCCGTTTCTCTCATAGTTAGACCCTGGCCTTTTCCCTCATAGTTCGAATGATAATACCGATACAAAGACGGCAAAACACTGTCGCAAACACTACAAAAGTAACATATATAACACAGGAGATACTATAGAATATCCCACAATACTACAAAACCGTAACATATCCACGTTTGACTCGGGCGATATAATTTTACATATATTATATAATAATGTATATATTCTCTTCGACTAATGACGTTTGTGCTTTTGTGTGAAAAAGCTCAGGTGTTACAATACATATTATTATGAACAATACGTCCTACTGGTCTTGGGCGTCGCAGCTATATCCTGTTGTTACAACACGGTCGATTTAATATCAAGGTAACTGTGACTAAGTATTTTATATCGAGGCCGCGCCATTGTGTACTCTAGTGAGTCATTTGTCTGGTGAACGCGGTATGTCAAGGAGTCCTGATCGAGTCACGATTGATTGGAGTTAAGTGGTGATTGAGTTGAGGTATTGTTAGTGAGCCATGATTGAGTGAGATATTGGGCATCGTTCATTTTGTGATAGTCGGCGATTGATTGGAGTTAAGTGGTGATTGAGTTGAGGTATTGTTAGTGAGCCATGATTGAGCGAGATATTGGGCATCGTTCATTTTGTGATAGTCAAGGAGTTCAAACACAAAATTCGATCGGTATCTAGTTAAGTTAAATTGTAACTGGGGAAAAAGTAAAAGCCTTTTATTAAAACGTCGGCCTCACAGCTTCAGTCTTTTTCACCCAAGGTTGTTAAATACGTATTTTTTAAGCACGGCAAAAAATACGAAACGCATTTCTTTTCCGAAAATTTCCGTATTTTTGGGAGTGCAATCAATGAAATTAAAATGAATCGTTCAACTTTTATGATTTAACTGTATTGCCACGTCTGTAATTGCAAAAAATTAGATATCAAAATTTCATTCGGTAGTGCACTGCGTGCGTACTTTTTCGCGTATTTAACAACCCCTATTCCTACACGAATTTTTCTTCAGGAGCAATAAACCGTAAATTTTCAAGATTTTTGCACGTATTTGACAACCTTGTTCGCACCCATGCGCTTGAGGATATGAATTACTTAGGACCGAAAAAGTGTTTGAATCATACCCATCATATTACCCAACTTCCCTATAATTCTTAGTAGCTGCCTAGGGTTGTAGGATGCACCTGAAACATGTCAATCAAATTTATATCGATAATTGAGCCAAGACAGCTATACTGTGTGCTAGCGATCATTAGACCTGAGTCGTCAGAGCCGAGTGGGAGGCAGCCCTGCTGTTTAGTCGGGGTACGATCTGAATTCTGCATTGCTTTCTACTGGCAGCTGCCACCGTAAACCTTCAATAACGGACTTAACAAGCCTCCAATATATTAATTACTATCCAACACAAGGAACTTTCAGCACGGTTTCAATTTTCTGCAGAATACGGTAACCACTCGATCGTGATCATTTATGACGCTAGGGGGGGAGGGGGTGTCACTGTCCCAATTGTCCCTGTCCCAATTTACTTTTTTCGAGTTTGGGACTGTTTTTGGGACAATTGGGACATTTGGGACAATTGGGACAGACAAAAAGTTGAAAAAAATCAATCATTTATCATTTTTCGCATTGATCAAAGTTTTCTATCATTGAAATGACAGCTTTATTCATACTACTAGATACTAAGTACAAGTTGTGAGACAAAAACACTAAACTGCCCCTCAAAAACACAATCATTTGAACCCCAGTTGTCTCTGTCCCTTTTGTCCCAATTGTCCCAAATGTCCCAAATGTCCCATTTTTCCCAGTCCACATTCACTTTTTTGAGTCCCATTTGTTCTTTTTCTCTGTCCCATTTGTCCCAATTGTCCCAGTCCGCATTCACTTTTTTGAGTCCCATTTGTTCCATTTTCTCTGTCCCATTTGTCCCAATTGTCCCTGTCCCAATCCACTTTTTCTTGAGTTTGGGACAATTGGGACAGTGACACCCCCCCCCCGCTAGGGTGCAGCCTTATGACAGATGTTGTATTTGCTTAACCTGGTCCTGTCAATATGAGACTCTTCAATATGAGGGTATGAAACCCTGGGTAAAGATGGTTTAGTTAACCATCCTAACCCCAAACCTAACTCACCCTTACCCCAAACCTAACTTACCCTTAACCGTAACTTAACCTCAACCGTAACATCCCAATAACAATATCACGCTATCACAACTCACAAAGGATAGAAAGGATGGGAAAAACTAACAACTCCAATGATGGGAAGGATAATGCGTTATCGAGGGGGTGACGCGGAATGATTTGCTTTGTTTCATTTAGAGGTTATTTATCACTTATCAATATGAGATTTAAATACTGACTATTTAGAAAATAACCCAAGCACTACCTAGTTCCCCAGTTAGCGCTCGCAGGTGTTACATGTAAATTGGCCCTTATTCCGAAAGTGTTGTGTCACTAGGGCTACGTCGTACCAAGCCCTCGGTATAGTGCGAGTTGAGCTGCATTAGACACGGGTTTTCACGTCTTACTGTCGATCAGCTGTAAAATCTCATAGTGCCATTCATCAAATTTCATTTTAGTGCAATGCAGAAATGTTGAGAAATTGGAAATAGTCTTCAGCTGACGGTATCAGTAAGTACTCCTGTGCACCATCTTGAAATATTGATTTTCTCATTTCAAATCCTTTTTGTTGGGATGCCTAAGCATCTTTGTACGAGCGTAACACTCAAATATCTTTAGTAAGTTATTCAGTGAACGCCAACCTACCACTCAACGCCTGAATTCCATGCAGTTATCAAATCAAGGGGCGAACACGTCATGAACAAGAGCGTAGGGTAACATCCGATTAATTGATGATTCTAATATTTTCTAGGGGCTGCAGCAACCCCGGTCATTCAAATTGGACGCACATTCCGATTTTCATAAATCATTCTTACTTTAAATCTTTTTGGTGGACGTTTCACCATTTGACTACGAATAACGCACGTATAACTGTTCAGTGGTATAGTGTGTGAATAACACACACTCCACCAAGTCCAATCTTTCAATCAACATAACATATTATCATCACCCATAGTAAACTATTTCAATAAAATGCTACTCAAATGATAAATAAGTAAATACGTTGAATGTTACTTGTCAATACGCTGAACTGTTATTTGAGTGTTCCCATTCACTATAGCATAACTGCGGCACTTACTATAGAGCATTTAAAGTATTATACTGCCTAATGAAAGCAATAATAAGGGCAGATTAAGCTAAGTGATCATTATAGAAGTTATAGATCGGTAATTTATGATAAAATGTTAGCAGGGTAACGGTTAAATAGCGAGCACACCGTAAATAATAATAATAATAATAATAATATACTAACAGCAGAAGCAAACTGTGAAAAAACGATTTGCAGGCGCTAATCTGCAGCTAGAGGATTTGAAGGAGAGAATTTTTAACGAATTAGCGAAGCAGATTGGGTTTTTTGAATAATGTTCGAATGTAACACATCTAGAAGAAAAGAGTGGTACACACTTTCGTCAAATTTGAACTATTCACTGCGTTAGTGCGTTCTTATTCAATGCCGGAAGTGGGATGAGTCAACTGCCTTATTGGCCTTTATTTAGCCGGCCTATTTCTCACCGCCCCTATGGAAAAAAATCGAATCATATTTCAATTTGAAGTATCTTTAACCAATAACCGGCCCATTTTGACAAAAAAATTTCCAGATAAAGGATTTTATTGTCGTGTTATATAGTGACATTCAAGTGAATTCAACTTCACAAAAGTTTCATTTGACCAAAATCAACTGGAATTTATTTCATCCGGCCATTTTTAACCGGCCCCTTGGGCAAAAGTGTCAAAGTCGTTTTGTTTTGTCTTAATGGCCGGTCAATAAAGGCCAAGAAGGTATCAATATACATTATAATAACGGGTAGAAAGTCCCAACTGTTCGCACTACAGAAACCTCTTTAAACTGCAATCAACCTCTAGCGTTGGAGACTCTCTATCGCGAGCACTTTGACATTGTCCAGAACATTTAGCAGAGAGTTACCAAATGGCAAATGCACATGGTAAAACTAGACAGTGTTTAGAACAAAACGTACCAAGTGATTCTATCCAAATACAACTTAAACTGAACTTGATACTGCCCTCTCTCACCATTGCTGAAGACTCAAACGTATATAAAGCTACCAGAATGGTCATTCTAACAAGGAAACTTGACGCATATTATGTATCTTAACACCAGTTATGCACCACGAACGAACATACGTACACACACACACTATTGACCCAGGCTAATTCTGTTCGTATGGTTTATTTTACGGTTCAGTAGGAATTTACAGCTTACCTTCCAAAAGTGGGTAGCAGGAGTAGCACTGCTACCGAGGGGATTTTTTTCAAAACCGAGGGGATTTTCAAATTAAGATACACGCCTCGCCGAAATCTCGAAAAAAAATTATAAAAATTGTATTTATTTGCAACTAATGCGTTCTAATACGTAACAACGTAGATCAATTGTAACTGTAAAGATGCATATGTGAAGGGAATACAAACATACAAAAGGACGTGAGGGGAAGTGATCATAAGGTGAGGGGAAGCCGGTAGTGAGGCAAGGGGAAGTGAAGTAGAGGGGAAGATGGTGTGATGGTCAGATGGGCTGAGGGGAATAAAGTGGCGTTAACTGAGTGAAAGTAAGGGGACTTTAGTAACTAAGATGAGGGGAAGTGTGGTGAGGGGAATTAACTAATTAAGGTTAGGGGAAGTATGGTGAGGGGAATTAACTAATTAAGGTGAGGGGAAGTATGGTGAGGGGAAGTATGGTGAGGGGAATTACTGTGATTTGTGATGAGATGTAAGGTGAGGGGAAAAGAGGTGAGGGAAAAGCGATATGCCACACACGAGGTAAATACCGAACATTTTAAACTTTTGTAATAGTTCAATGATAAATGATCGATAGAAAACGCCTTTGGCAAGAAAAGGAATGTTAATCAAATTAAACATTACCAGATTGATCTCAGAGGCAGACTCACGTACAAAACCTTAAAAATTTTCGCCTGCGGCGGGCTGTTGTGATCCAATTGTGTCACAAAACAGATCCTAGACACAATCTACGGCATAAAACCTTCACAATTTTTGCCTACCGCTGGCTGTTTTAATCACATTATACAATAAATAGATTGATGTTAGAGGCAGATTCAGGTGCAAAACATTAAAAATTTTCGCCTGCGGCGGGCTGCAATTGATAGAATTTTGCCACTTAATTAATCCTACAATCTCAGGTGTAAACTTTCACAATTTTTGCCTATGGCTGGCTATTTTAATCACATTATCCATTAACTAAATTGATCTTAGAGGCAGATTCATGTGCAAAACCTTGAGAAATTTTTACCGTGGCGGGCTGTTGTGATCCTATTATGCCACTAAATTGATCCTAGACACAATCTAGGGTATGAAACTTTCACAATTTTTGCCTACCGCTGGCTGTTTTAATCACATTATACAATAAATAGATTGATGTTAGAGGCAGATTCAGGTGCAAAACCTTAAAAATTTTCGCCTGCGGCAGGCTGCACTCAGCACTGATAGAATTTTGCCACTTAATTGATCCTACACAATTTATGGTGTAAAACTTTCATAGTTTTTGCCTATGGCTGGCTGTTTTAATCACATTATACATTAACTAAATTGATCTTAGAGGCAGATTCATGTGCAAAACCTTGAAAATTTTCGCCTGTGGCGGGCTGTACTTAATTGCCACCTAATTGACTCTTGGCTCCGAGCAAGCTTGAAACCGAGGGGATTTTGAAATCTGCTACCGAGGGGATTTTCCTTTTTGGAAGGTAAGATTTACAGTTCAGACAAACGCACACACCCATCAGGGAGGGAGCAGTTGAGAGAAGAAAGAGTCATGGAGGGGGCTCAACAATGAAACTAAAATCCTTTTATACGGTGATCTCAATAGACTGCAGCAATTAATGCAACCATAATACCATTGTTGGGGAAGAATAGAAATCGTTTTATTGCTACTTTGCGAGGGACCAGCACGGAGGATAGAATGGTGTCAGTTGCTCACCCTCGTCTCGACTGAGAGAGAGTATAAACCACACGCCCTGGAGCACCACCAGGACCCTCTCTCACTCTCTTTCTTACTCTCTCTCTAACTCTCTTTCTCACTCTCTTTCTTACTCTCTTTCTCACTCTCTTTCTCACTCTCTTTCTTACTCTCTTTCTAACTCTCTTTCTTACTCTCTTTCTTACTCTCTCTCTAACTCTCTTTCTCACTCTCTTTCTCACTCTCTTTCTCACTCTCTTTCTTACTCTCTTTCTCACTCTCTTTCTCACTCTTTCTTACTCTCTTTCTCACTCTCTTTCTCACTCTCTTTCTCACTCTCTTTCTCACTCTTTTCACACTCTTTCTCACTCTCTTCTCACTCTCTTCTCACTCTTTCTTACTCTCTTTCTCACTCTCTTTCTCACTCTCTTTCTCACTCTCTTTCTTACTCTCTTTCACACTCTCTTTCTCACTCTCTTTCTCACTCTCTTTCTCACTCTCTTTCTCTCTCTTTCTCACTCTCTTTCTCTCTTTCTCACTCTCTTTCTCACTCTCTTTCTTTCTCACTCTCTTTCTCTCTCTCTTTCTCACTCTCTTTCTCTCACTATCTTTCTTTCTCTGAGGAGCACGATATATTAAATTTAATATGCTTCAGGCATATACTTGGAAATGTAGGCTACCACTTTCATACTATTAAATACGTTACAATGCGTCATTGAAAGGAGACGTGAGTATAAATCTAAAGTTTGTGTTCAATCAATGCACAGGGATCAGTTGGGTATCATTATTACAGGGTACAGCAATTCTGTACTGTGGTTAGTAGATAAAAATATATCAACCAATTCTCGCGAGTTATAAAAACAGATATTTCATATTGTACAGCATCGCTGGATCTATTATATGAGCTGAAGAGTACAAATTTCTACAGCAAATGGAATTGCAACCCCGAGATTATTTTGTAAGATAGATGAGCTGGAATTGTTCAAGAATCAAGTTCCAAGAATCAAGTCAATCTGAGAGTATGCCTAACGCGCGCACACAGGCAGTAAGCACGTGCAGAAATACAGTTTTTTCGACGCTATCCGTCTGGTTTGTTTATGATTGAATTATAGAGCCATGAAACTGCGTGATTGCAAGAACTTCCACATACCAGAGTGGAAATTGCACCATAACATGTTATGTACAACAAAGGTTTTCATATCTTTACGTATTTAATACTGAATAAATCCTTGTGAAGTATGAACTGACAGTTGGTTCGCATACAATTATCAGCAGAGCATTGATAATGGATGGCAGCTGCACTGGGATAATGCAAAATCCCCCAAGTGAGATCATGGAAAACACAAGATGGCCATTATCAACTGAATCGAGCATAAACTCATGCTACAAGGGTTATCAATAAAGTTGAAAAATCGCACGTATTCCGTCACAGACAGATTGATAAAACAAGGTGCTATCTGGAGTACCCGCATGAGGGGTATCTCTAAAACAAGGTGCTATCTGGAGTACCCGCATGAGGATATCTCACACGAGAGCAAATGACACTCTGAGGGCAATGCTTGGGAGCAGCATGTTGATTAGTAAACTGCGTGCGTACAAAGGATTATTTTAATCGACTCCATTATCAGACGGCTTGCCTTGAACACTGCTTTCTTTGTACCAGAAAATAATGAAATTGTCTATGAAAATGAAAGCTTTCGAGGAGCAGATTATTGTTGAAATGTGTTGATTGTGTGCGGACAATCAGGCTATTAATACGGTCGGGCCGGAGGAATAGTATGTTGTGATTGGTGTATCTGAGCGGAATATCAGCAACCCGTACAGGTATATTAGAACATGTGCAAACACCATCACATTAAGCCGGGACTGGGATGTGTGTGCCACCATTTGAAAGGTTCATTGTTCATGGGAGTGGAAAAGAGGATATAGAGGAGGCATCCTGTCTCTAGGGGTGTAAATCCGACGCGCAAGAGTGGGAATGCTAAACGTTTTCACTTTTCTGAAGATGAGGAGGCATTATATAGCCTCTCTCAGCCAGTGATTCATTAATTCACCCTCTCTGACAGCTGCTCTACTCAGCCCTCTCAGGGTGACAGAAAGTGTGATCCCTAACAAGATTGCTTATACGCTCCGGTCAATTGATGAAACGTAAAGGCATAAGGTTGTAGCGTTATATCCGTATAGAATTTGTCAGACACACTTCGTTACTCATATATATATATATATATTGAAGCTTGTTCATCATGCTTCTACGCGCGATATACTGTGCAGCTATAATATTACATTCACAAAGTTGTTATTTGATTAAACAGTTGAATATCATGGGAACAATATTTAACTTTGTCCTGTCAAAGCTGCGTGCATCTGCTTATCATGGCCCCTGGGTAATTATTAAATAATATGGGCATTTTCCAGCGTTATTAAGCTCTATAACTGGATCTGATACCTGGGGAGTTTCAGTATGTCCCCCCTCCCATTAAAATGCATTAAATTGATATTCTATACAATTAAAAAACTCAAAGTTGTTCTGTATAGAAATTACCTCGAAATGATATGAAACAAAATAGTTTTCAAAGTTTCAAATATGCGATAAAAATATCCATAAAAAATGGAAAAAAATCTATTGCAATCAAAATAAAGATGGTGGTTGATCTTTGTTCAGCCTTGCTTTCAGAGCAATAAGCAATTCTTATTAATTTCAAGTAAAACGATATCATTTTAGTAGCTTCAAAAATTCAAAACTGCGCAAAAGCATCATTGAATAATGAATAGATAATATCTTTCATTGCAACGCATTTTTTAACCAAAGTGTTTTGTTTGAATACGAAATGATGAAATTGAAATTTTGTGCACACATTTTTCGAATTCAGTCCGCTGCAAGATCACGTGAGTATCAGAACAACTAATAATGAGTTACGAACTAAAAAACTTTAAAACCTAAGGTATGCAACAAAAAATGGCCAGCTCATACCATCACCTTGGTATGAAATTGGAAAGTTGAAAGTTTATCTATAAAATTGCCCTGGTGTAATTCTCCTTTGTCGCCGGCTAGTCTGTCTCGTGATATATTTATATATTCTTTACAAAAACCAAGTGCAAATCTATATAAAACTATATAAAAACACAGCTAGTTACAAAGAATTATTACAAAATGGACAGGCAAGTGTTAACACATTGATAACGTGCGAACACGCCTTCCGGGGATTTGTGAACAATGATTTATTCTATGATCCTTTTTGACTTCACTGCAGAAAGTATTAGTTTTACTAGGAAATATATAGGTCCGCAGAGCAACGCATGACCAAGTTAATATAGAACGGGGAGCAATAAAATAGGGTAAATCAGCAACATTGGTCGTCTGGTTGACGCTAACTTGTCAAACAATAAATATATTATCACGTTGATTGTTCGACAAGGGAGTAGAGTTCTGAAAGATATTATGCCATGAAGAAACCACACTAAGGTCATCATAGCAGCTGCTGGATGTTTCAGTGAATTAGTGTCAATTAATGTGAAAATCGAACAGCTTTCCTGATTGATTGAATGAAACCACCCCCTTAGGGGCGTTGCCTCTTTCAACTACTTAGCGTCTGAGTCATCATCATTCCTTCATTAGTTCATTCTGCAGTTTGCCCCTCTTGAATTTGAATTTGATAACGCGGAACACATTCCGAGTGGAAATGATGCCAGAGCTGTTGAACTCTGATTGCCAATCGCTAACTTTTAACTAATAGGTAAATATTATATTGTGGTAAACGGCACTGTGATTAATGGTTATGACAATGATTTTCATGATCGCAGTTTACCGAATGTGACTAGACGAATTTAAGTGGTTAACGTACGGCCAGTTACTTGATTACATGGTAAAGCGCAGCGTTTGATGGGAACTTCGCTAGCTTTGATGGTAAGTTCGGAAGTGCTATCCGATCAAACGGAGCTCGCTAATTACAGAGGGGAAATAATATGTTATAAATGAAAGGGCGAGATTCCTCTTCAAACTTTCAAATGAGTATTGCAATAGAGTATTACGAAATAGCTGATCAATATGAATTGTAGAGAAAATTATGCGATACGAATTGGGCAGTTTGCAAGGTATTGGCATTTGACAATCAATGTTAACTTGGCAATCAATACCTCATTTTAAATTCAATCTCTACTCTGCAGAAGCTAATAAGCGGGGGGAGACGATAGCAATTTTCAAAGAAAATGTCCAGACCAGGTACACTTCCCCGTTTAAGCAATTTTTAAAAATTTCTATCACATTTTGTGCAAAATTCACTCAGAAATGGTAATTTTTTGTTCTTGTCTCTATATTTTTGGTAATAAGTTTGTAAACTTGGCTAATCGATGGTCTAACTAGCGGAAATCAAAGAAATTTTGATTACTTCATGGACAAAAACAATTAAGGAGTAAATTCGTTTCATCAGAAATCCAGGTCCACCCACTTATTTGGCAACCCCCCCCCCCCCCCTTTGCCGGAAATTCTCAAATCCCCCACCCCGGTACGCTTATTTCAAATCCCCCGCTTATTAGCTACTGCAGAGTACTATCATACGGATTCAAAGATAAAGCACCCTCCGTTCAAGAATATATCTTGAACTTGAGAATACTTCGTTTAGGTATATCAGATCAAAGACTTATCTACCAAAGTTTGATAAAAGTAAATCTGCTCCAATTGCATATATTGCATATAATAGAATGGATAACCTCGACAAAAATCAGAGTGATGGTCATCATAAAAGGATATGTAACATGAATAACATATGATTTATAATAATAATTTAAGGTCTGAAAGTGATAGTCAGTGCTCAAGGGCTAAAATGAGTAATCATTTGGGTGATTGTGCAGCAAAAAGTGTATTACACAGTAAAGACCATTTTTCGGCCTCCAAGCCCTCCACAGAGACCTCACGTATAGTCATTGATCGCGAAACCATTCCATATCACATATCGTCACCTACAAGCTAGAAGGTCTTAAGTGCACTTAAGACCTTTTCTAAATCTCTGCAGGAGTACCTTCCGGGGGCTCAGTCGGACCTCCTCAAACGATCTTTGTACTTCTATCACCGTTTAATTCCAATTTATTCACTTTTATCTAAAAGGACTTAAATTGGCTTAAAACCTTTTTGCGATATTTTACTGGGCCTATTCCGAAAAACAGAAAGGACTTACATCAACATAAGACCTTTTGTCGTCATATGTTAACATGTTATAGAGTATTTTAGGAAATCATCAATAAAAAGCATAAAGGTCTTAAGTTAACTTAAGGCATTTTGCTGATTTTTTGTTCAAAATTGTTTTTCTGCGATATCTCAAAAGTACAAACATACACATAAGACCTTTTAGCTTGTAGGTGACGATATGTATCCGGAACCGTTACCAAACTCAGTGTGATCTACTGTGTGGATCTACTGTATCTACTCAAAACAAAGCAAATAAAATGAACTTCATGGCTTGAATAGAACACGTTTCCCGATCATCGCAGTGCAGTGATTGAATTAACAGAATGTTACGTGTAGCTCAGGATTGAAGTGAATGTTTATTCAAGGAAAAAAAGGAGCAGTGATACACATAATAATCTAATTAGCATGTACCTGAGTGTATAAACACTCAGGCAGATGCCTGTAACCTCCCATTCATTTTAACTTCCACTTTCAGGTTTTAAACACTCATTGATCTTTTGCCTCTACTGAACTCTTTCCTTTTCCTCCCCCTTCCCTCTAAACTGTGTTGCTCAGGAATCCGGAGTCCTGGGTGGCCCAGCCCTGCAGTTGTAAGCTGTGAGGGGTACGTGGGCCGAAACCCCTCCGTTTCCCTTTGTCACCTGTTGATGGGACACCTACATCGCAGATGGCAGGGAGACCTTACAACTGTAGGGTAACCGCTGATGATTCACAGTTTAGTCTCTTCCGCCTCTTATGTCAATCCTTGAATTAGAAAATCGATGTACAGTATTTTGTTATGTTTGTAGTAGGTACACTCAGTTTTTTTTATAAGAAACTTATTGAAATCCTAGGCTACAAGTTTCTTATTTTTTCACGATTTTGAGCCTAAAAGTTTCTTAATCGGTTTCTTAATTCTACATACCGACATACCGTACGAAAAATGTCTACGAAATTTCCAACATAGGAACCTACTGTGTAGACTGTAGTTGAGGATTAGAATCGAACCTTCTGATATTTTCAGTTAAATTATACACTTTTAAGCATGTACCTATCTTAAAAGATTTGTGCAGCTGTATACAATAATGTTCAGGGATCTTCATCAAATGTTCTTCCAAAAAAGTTTGAAATTTTGAAATTTAGATAATATCTAAATCCTATAATGCTTGGAACTTTTGGAAATAGATATGGAACTGTAATACTGTAATAGTGTCCTGTCGCAACAACAATTTCTAAATTTCTGTTTTGTGCTTTAGTATCTGGCATGTTACTTTAAACCGAAAAATCATGAAAGATTCATTTTCTAAATTTATATTCTATATTATGATCAATTATCACATATCCAGTGTAATACTGTAATAGAAGTTCAATAGAAGTACTAGATTAGTTTCGGAATGTTCGCAATCAAAAAATGGGGGTCTGGGGGCGCAGCCCCCAGAAGCCAGACGTATCATGTTAAAAGAATTTCAGTTGCAATAGGATTTTATACACAAATTTCAAAATTCTAGGCTAGAAGTTTCTTAATTTCTTAATTGTAAATCAGTGAAGTTTCTTAATTTTTCCGAAATTCTAGGCTAAGTTTCTTAAATTTTCGGAAATCCTAGGCTAAGTTTCTTATAGACAGTTTCTTATAAAAAAAACTGAGTGTATTCCCATACACCTTTATAGATAAGACATTGGATTACAATCCGTTTATTTTACGTATGCTTACAATAATCGTGGTTCTATAAGTTTTGATGAATTATTTCTGTTAACCGATCTAATGTTGATGATTGAAGTAAATTCTAATTTTCCTCTAATTGCGACGTACAAGGGAAACGAAAGGTTAATGGTCTTCAATTAAAATTCGATGTTCGACATCGTCTTCAGTGCTGAAATTTTACAATACAAATACTTAAATTTTAATAAATTATGAAATGCAAATCACTAAAAGTAATAAAATAAAATGAGTAAAATAAAAGTTGAACTAAAAGCTACGTTAAAATTATAACATAAAACTGTAAACATACAACCGTACAATGGTTGAAAATAAACGACACACAAATTTGTGTGTCGTTTATCATCAGTTGAAACAATGCGACTTATGAACATCAGACCGCTAGAATATCCGATCCGATCTAATGTTGTCAACGTTAATTACTAGACAGTAATTGAAATTTATGATGTATTTGTTATAGTTAACCTTTACCATTTATCATCTTTATCATGGATTCATACACAATGAAAGGCTTTAGTTTATTGAATTAAGCATTGGCTTCCACACCTTGAGACGGACATCGTATTGAAGGAATATTAACAACGGTGGGCTAAGGGCTTACCTACACTGAACAATGGCAACACTCACCCGATACCTGAATTTAATTTGGGAAAAACAAAACTTCAAAAGGATTGGGGGCTGGATCCCACATGGGGCTAGTCCTCCAGTACCATTACGGAACATGGATTAAAATCGGTACAGTAACGAACACTCAGCGCTATTGTGGTGATCAGCAAACAAATGATGATAGGAAGTTGATTGCAAAGTTTCAACTTTGAAAGGTTGAAACTTAGAAAACTAGAAGTTGACTCACGGGTCACCAGATGTAAGCGCGGGAATAAGTGTCTCAAAATCTAGGAAATGAAAACTCGTACTGATCATAAAAGGTCTTCTGTCAGCAGCGTGTGGATGCATCGCGCGCGCAAATTACGCGTTCTGATTGGTCCAACTCTGTCACGTGGCATTAGCAAAATCCTGACGCCGCGCGCTCACCAAACACCATTTCGAAACATGTACCTTTTGTTCTGCGACTGCGTGTATACAGTGTGTAATGTAATGATTTTGCCATAAAGCAACTCAATTGGTCAAAAAATTCTTTCATCACACTTTATCATTTAGCATGTACCCTAACTAAGGTACTCAAAATATTTAACTATAATTATTGTTCATCAAATTTGTTTAAAAACCCATGTATACATATGCACTACAGACTGCTATTCAAAACTTAACGGCAGGTTGATAGCATACTGCCATTAACACTGTCACATTGTCTTCTCAACACTGTTCACAATTCCACTTCTGATGAAATGTCGCTTGTTAGGCTCATCAGCCTTCTTCCTCTTCAACTCTGCAACAAGAGTCCTGTGTGCAAGCCTCTGATCATAAGACCTGTCAGGAGACAGGAAAACACTTTTAAACTTGTCCTTCTCACTGAGTAGGGGAGACTTAGCGATGACCTCTGAAACAATCAAGGAACTGGCCAAGGCAACCTTGACAGGGCGTGGTCTACCATCCTTAGCCTTGCCCACTCGAAACACCTCCATCTTTGGTTTTTCTCCGATTACTTCCATGATGCTCATATCTTTGCATTGAGGTCCTCCTTGTCCTCCTCTGCCAGACCAAATACCATGATGTTCCGGCTCCTGTCCTCCTCCTCCACAACTTTCTTAACTACAGACACAATGCTGGCTGGTGTCACTGATGTCTGCTCCTGCAGTCCTGACTTCACAACTGAGCTGTAGCTCTTAACTCCTCTTTGACTGTTTCCTGGACAGATGACTTCACACATGATGTGACTGCACACAACTGTTTATCTTTCAACTCCAGCAACTGCTTCTGAAGCAGTACCACATTCTCCTGAGACTCAATCAGCTTCCTTTGCAGCTCAACCATCTCATCAGAGATTTGGCTGAAGGGAGAAGTCTTCAGCAACTCATCATGCTTTACCTGCATATTATGATTCTCCTCCTCTAAACCTCGAACAGTACGGTGCATATCTGATATATGAACAAATGCTTGACACAGCATTGCAGCAAGTTTATCCTTTCCAATTGATTCACAGTGGTTAACAGTCAACTCCTTAGTACTTGGACAGGACAAAATCTTCAGTTTTCTCTTAATCCACTTATCCCACATGTCCACATTATCTTCAGCATGATCCATTAGAACAACAAAACTCAAACGAAACTAGTTCACATCAAAAAAACTTGTTACAAAACATAATTCATAAGATAATTCATATACTGCGTATACACTGATACACGATCCGATCTTCTTACATTCTTATCCTTGTAAATTGCTAATAAGTTAGAACGTTTTTGGCTTTTAAGTTTCAGTTTCGCTTGTAACTTTGTAATCAATAATTGGTACCTAGATAGGACTGATTCCAAAGTTTAACGAATATCTCAATCAATAATCTTGTAAATATTTCAAACATGGCATGCCTATTATTTATACTTCCCCGCCACAGATTCATTTCATGCGAATAGGAACCTATATCGCCTTTCCCGTTCAGAGGTCTTTCCACCGATTTCGATTCATTATACTGCAGTCTCTAAGAGTCTTCAGTCTTTGTATCATGTATGCAGTTTTTTCTGCTGTGGCATCAACGACATTTCAGTCTGGCAGCATTTGTCATATTATTTCTTTATCACCCAGTACGCATTTTACGGTGGTCACTTGCATTCTCTAGCGTTCCAATCGCACTATAGGTTGGTATCCTCCTCTCATTAGCCACCCCCACACACCACCATCATCTTTCTCATCCACCTTCAGCCCTCACCCCCTCCGCCCCAGTGGCGGTCAGAGGCAGGCACAGTCCCACTCTGGGGCTATCCTCCTGCGGACCTTCGGGTCCGGCCTCTCTTTTATAAAATAGGTTGATAATTACATCGATTTACTACAGTTATCAATTGACTTAGTAAATTACTTAATTTGCAACAGTTGATGCTGACACCATTTTATTCTGGATTAGTTACACTTCGGCTGATAAGGCTTTTATTTCAGATAGTAAAATGGGTAGATAGTAATGCGTAGTTTTCGATATTCTCGTTCTTCTCGATTCTCGGTTCTGCAAAGTGTAGCGACTTACGACATTTTGAAATTTCATTAATTTTATCGATCTACAACGTCAACGTCATTCAAAATCGTGATTGACACTGCACATTTAAAATGAAGCACATTGTTCATCAAAGGATTTTAGATTTAATTAAGAAAAACAGTCAAATTGAGTGCCAAAAGAAAACGCAAAATAAGGTGGTAAAAGCGTTGCCTGACGCTGCAATTCATCTGACACGAGTACCCACGACGCTTAACTCATGTCACTTTATTATCCAAATAACATCCTCCTAATTATGAGATGTATACCTCCTAATTATGAGATGTATCATTGAATTCAAACAATGCTACGCAAATTAAATTCAAGCAGAATTCGGTTTTATGTTATCGTGATCGTCGAATCAGAGGCAAATTGCCTTGCTCTGCGTTCAAAGCTTAGTCAAAGAAAATATGTGTATTTGTTGAACCAGTCAATGGAATGAAAATACTCAAATAATGAAAAGTACCTGAACCTGCTTGAAGTCAGCATTAGGTATTTGAGAATTTCTTTGCATTTCCAGGAAAATTTTAAGTTCGCAAGATTACGGTGGAGCTCTATGGTTTTTATTTAGTAATTTCCGATATGACTTTGAACTGAGACTTAATCAATCAATGGACTCAAATAATACTGTGTTTATTCGAATTCAATTCACAAATATCTAAAAATCCGCTGATTTTTACTACGGCACGGTTTTACTTAGCGCCACTTTCCCATATTATTGTAAAATTTGTGGAATGTGGATCCGTGGAATGTTAGGAAACTGTTTAAAACAAATTCACCTGGACAGACTATAGCATAAGCAAAACGTGGGTAGCCCTACACTGAAAGCTTCAAGGGAAACAATTCATATAGCCCTAACTATTGTCAACAAAACCAATTAGTTTATTGAAAAGTTGATTGGCAATATTATAGCTATTATATATTCAATTACTATCTTGACGAGCCTTTGTTTTTTCAGTGTCTGCTAATTTTTCCTTCTCCATCGCTCACACACAAGCTATTATTCACCTTTATACCCAGACTTAGTCCTGTAACAAACTAACCCTACTGTTTTATATAGTTACTATTAGGCATTGATTCCTTCTTTATTTCCCTAAAACGTGTTGTATTGTTGGACCATTCTGGCCAAATTAAGTCGTTACAATGTAGCACGTAGTCGTTGTGAAAGAGGGCAATATTCACGTGATAATCATTATATTCTTAGGGGGCTAGGCATTGTTGCATCGTGGACACTGAAATTAAGAGCTTAAAAGGTGCGACCTGTGTAGTGGCGCTCTTGAGGTGATTGCCGAGGGGAATTGGAGCACTATTTCCAGAAAAAATATTAATTAGCGGATTACCAATCACAGTATCATCTAGGAAATCGTTTCAATAGGATCTCATGGACTGTGAAAATTTCAACCGTTGCCGCTTAGTTAGTTAATCATTAACTATTATCATTGCAGAGCACTATTTATATGATATCACGTGACGGAGTAGAGTGTGATGAGTGCCAAAATGAGACTATCATCTCATTTTGTGACGTTATGATTCTGCATTGTCCCATACTACTATCAGTCATGACTCTCATTGACATAAGTAATGCCATTTAAAGCGCCCAAAACATTTCTTGAGAAATTGTTGTGACATCTAACTATCGAAACAATTTGAACACTTATTCAATTCAAAAAACAATTCTATGGTCCTTGAATTAGTTTTTTGTACCGGGTGAGAAAAGAGCTCAAAATCCTGGAATCAATATGTCGGGGTTTGCCACATCAAAAATCTAGCCCATACCACAGTAGAATACTTTGCATTTCAACACAAAATTTACAATATTTACACTATTATTAACCCTAAGAGAATTATTAGTACGACTACTATTAAAAGCTAAGGCGCTGAACAATAAGAATATAACGCAGGCCTCTCGTATGAAACAAAGGCTTAAAAGTCTCAGCAAAGTAACAAAGTTAAATGCTTTTTTATATTTATTGAAATATGTTGATGAGAATTGACGTTATTGTATTTATAACTATTTTCTATTATATAGCAAATTTATTGCTCGTATTTCAATAGTATGATAATGAAACCATTGAATGCAATTGTTGCTTGAGAAAAATGTCTCCCTTTATTTTCAAATCGCAAACGCATTAAAGCGCATTACCTTTGCTGCGTCATGTAAAAAGCAACTCTCAATTAAAAACCCTAGAGAATGCTATTAGTGGACAATTTACCTGTTCTTACAACTAAAGCAAATCATTAAGATTTCTTTTATAAATGAAACTAATATTTTGCTGATGAATCCATTTGGTGATGTGAAAGTTATAATCGATAGAAATAGAATGGTTTGTGCCGACCGTTTTTTCCAAGTTATTAACAGGAACCATCATAACTTATTGAATTGCAAACGAAAAAATAAACGTTCCTTATTAAATTTCGGAAATAGTAATACCCGACATTATTTCAGATTGACTCACCAACTGTAGCCTAGCAGGTTCCCTTCCGACTAATGCAAGCAGCAACAGAATCTGTAAATGGCACAACATGCGCAAAACCGGGAAACAATTTAACGGCTCGCCATCATTTAACAGCTATTTAAAAAGTTTTCAGTCAAGCGTATCGTGCCATAATATTACTTGATAGCTCACAACGTTTGTGTTGGATTGAGTCACACTACCCCATGACAGCGCCAGGGCAGCGTTGGTCACGTGACGGATCAGTTGACAGGTCGGCTTGTCGTTGTCGAGGTTCCGGCTTACTTGAAACACGTGCTGGAGAATCAGCCTTATCGGAGCTTTACTCCGATAGATCCATCTAAATATAATATATACTTCCTACGCTAGGATTGTTGATGGAATTTTTTGTCAAGTTGGCTGAACTAACGCTGTATCAAATACGTGCGCTAAGCAGCTTCAAAGGTCCTTGAAACTATCATCAGGTTTAATTCGTGCATTGAGATAACAATGATCTGAGACCAGGGTAAGCGCATATTCTCCCTCACTAACCTTCCTGTGTACTGGAACACGGAACATATGTCTGCTCGGATAATGGCACTTTGAGCATGACTCCTGTATTTTAGTCTATTTCACTCTCCCCCTGATCTCTGTCAGAAGTCCGGTCAGTCAAGTATCCTATAGAAATAGACCTATTATTCGCTGGTGAAGGCCTAAAACCCACGTGGATTAGCAACTCCGTCGATATAGTGATGATTTACCAAAAAAGTTGCAAACTTTAGGAAGGATTATAATGCTTGCTTTGTAAACTGGAGAACTATCATCGGCGGTTTAAGTTAGTTTACACTTTACCCATCTAGGATTCTGAAGTTGCGTTCCGATCTTGCAGTGCCCCCATTAATCAGAAAGCCAGGTTTCGTATGGGCAATCTACCTAGCCACCAAAATGAAGGTATGAATATCAGGATTTCTACCCCCAATCATTATCAACTCTAAGAAAGGATCAAGACCTTCTATTGCACTCTCTCTAGGTGCTCTCTGCTCCCTTGGTCCGATGTGAAACGTTACTAGTAGCTTCCACAATCCGTCGAGCATTTAAACCTTTCGAGAACTGTGCAGGCACCCTTGCAAGGCTCGAGCGTTCTCAAATTTAAAACTTATAGTTAGAACCCAAATTTAGTTAGAACCAAAGTTAGAACTTATAGAGTTAGAACTCAAAGTAACTACTTCTAGATGGGGGATGGACCAGCAAGGGCCCAGGCGGCGCCCAAGAGAGTTAAGAGATAAAACTCAAAGTTAGAAAATATGGAAGGTGCCTGATATATTTCAGACATAGCGTAGAATCAATTGAAATAGGTTTGCGTTGGGAATTGTTTTGAGATGGCCGTGACTTTGCTAACATGGCGACGACAAATGGAAATTGAATAAATCAACTAAGTTAAGAAGTTAAATATTCGCGATGGCACAGCATTTATAGTTTAACTAATTGATTGTTGGCGTAAGCTCTTAAGCTGTTGTAGCATTGTATGTAGCGCCAATTCAAAATTCTAGATGCAAATATAATTTAATTGGAACAAACACTAAAGCTAAACTAAACTATCCTAAGATAACGATGGATAAGTAAAATAAACGCGTTTAAAACAATCAAAATAATATAGTGATAATTGCTCATGAAAAGCCTTTGAGAGCAAGTGGAAATGAAGTAGTGTTGAGGAAACAAAAGACACCATGAAACGCAAATTAAACACTAATTTAAACTCTTCAATCACCTCGTGTATCTTTTGTTCAGCAAATACTTGACATGCTTGCCTTTACTTTTAGCGTGAAGCGCGAGCACTGACCGTATTAAGCAAAACAAAGGATGAAAGGAGGTCCGCCGTCCCATTTATTTTCATATATCAATGTATAGGAAAGAACAAAGGCGGAGCGTTGTGTTCCTTTTGTAGCCGGGCAGGGAGTTGAGTGGCTGTTTGATCACGTGACCAGCGCTACCTAACAGCTCCTGATCACGTGCAACCAACCGTCAGAATAATCATTAAAATGATCAGAGGTATGTTAAATACGACTTACGGATTGTTTTTGTTCGGCGCAGAGTGAACAATATGTTCAGTTTAAATACAGGTCGTACTTTGATATTACAATAAATTCATAAGACGAATATAATAGAACTTGATAATATAAAATTTATTGTAGTGAAAATCTTTCAAAACACGCCTCGTTAGAATACATTACTGATAATTGTAGTTAGATTTAATGAATTCAGGAATTGTTTACTGAATTTCCCCGCCCTTAAAGTTAAATTAAAAAGTAAAAGTAAAATTTTCAAGTGCAATATTCTGATTAAAGCGGGGCACAAGCGAATATAGAATGAAGGAGTGGAAAGTGTGGGCAATTTATCATATTGAATCGTCACAGCGGCGCACAGGCAGGCAACTAAAATAAGAATTCGCATTGTTCAAGCCATGCTGACCAAAACATCAATTGGTTTCCATACCAATGTGAGATTGCCGCAGATTCTTCAAAAGAGCAGTGTTATACTCGAAATCGAATTAGTTGACAATTTTTTCCTGTTCCCAATCGCGTTTTTGTTTTACAAAAAGGCATTGAGAATAGGTTAGCAGAGATTGTGTTTTGTGGGGGTTGTGTGTATACTACCTTTATGCGTACTGTTAAATCTGAAATAGGTGGTGTGCTGCGCGCGACCGAATTTGGTCGTATGCGATCCGTGGTATGTCACTTTTTCCATCATTTCCTGCTCCTTTATAATATCACTCGCGCCAGTATAGCTTGGTGTAGTGGCATCCTGTTCACGTTCAGCGTGCACTGCAGCTTACAGGTATTCCGGTTCAATGCTCTGTCCATCCTAATGTTGAATCTTGGAAATTGATTCTTTTTCAAAAACTTCGTTATTCTTTAATTTCATCAAACTTGTCAATGACAAGAGGTGCATGAATTTTTATCGATTTTCTTGGAAATCTCCATCAAATTTTGATTAGGTTTCAATCAAATTAACATTTTTCTTTAAGCAGTTGACAATTGACAATGAGCAATTTGAGTTCGATCAATGATTATTGACCTTAGCAATTGTGCTGAAATTTTGTCCCGATACCACTACCAGATGAATTTACGATATCTGAATCTTCATTTTTCAATCTTGGTTAGTAATCCTTCTCTTTATCTTCAAGCTGGCACAGTTGATCTTAACAAAATCACAAATTTCAACGCCCAAGAAGTACATTGCATTTGGTTGAATATCAATAGTCACCATGAGAAATCCTCGATCAAGCTTTTATTTAAAAGTGAGCTTTGACTGTGATAATAGCTGAGTAACACAAACTCAAACTGCAGAAACTTTCAAGGACAGAAAATAATTCGATTTCGTATGAAGTAATTATTGTCATCAATGGAAACGCTTGATAATGTGCAACGCTTGATGTGAGCACGAGATGTTGCACAAAACTCAAAAGGAACAACCAAGAATGAATGGGTACGCGCGCAAACAGAACATGGCAGGTGTTGCGCGCGCAATAAAATGCACGTGCGATTTGTGATCACGTACGAACTTTCCTGAAATTTAAGCGCTCGCCGATGTTAGAGAAAATGAGCACAATTATTGTTTTCAGTCTATACTTATGAACGGATATTTATAAAATTGATTCAATGATATTGGTACTTTGGTATTATGATCTGACAGTGTGACACTTGATAGCAGTGTTTTATCGTCAACTCATCATGTCAGTAAGGGATCGTTCACATATTACGTAATCAGCCGAGGGGGGGAGGGGGTTTCCAAATGATTACGTTTGATTACGAGGGGGGGAGGGGGGGGTTTGGCCAATGATTACGTAATCAAAATATCAAAATTTTCATGAAAATTTCAAGGATTTTTATGAAAATTTCACGAATTTTCATGAAAATTTCAAGAATTTTCATGAAAATTTCTAGAATTTTCATAAAAATTTCAAGAATTTTCATGAAAATTTCAAGAATTTTCATGGAAATTTCAAGAATTTTTATGAAAATTTAAAGGATATCCGAATTTTTATTATTTCATAATTATGATTAAAACATGATCTACTCTAACTCAATATGGTTCAGAATGTATAGTTCCTTTAGTGCTGCCCGTAGAGGACTTACAGGAGGGATATAAGGTTTGCTGCTCTGTGCTGGATCAGAGTACGCCAAGACCTGCTCTGGCATCAACTCTAGAGCTCTAGGGAAAGAAAGGCCTGCGGAGGCCTTTCTTTCCCTAGAGCTCTAGAGTTGATGCCAGAGCAGGTCTTGGCGTAGTGCGTACATCCGCAGCTCCATTATCCAGGAATCAATCTTTTTAATGAAGGTGTAGGACGCTGCAGTTGTCTGTGAAGTTGCCGGACTCTGATCTGGCACTTAGGGGCTAGGGCTGATCTGGATCTTGGGTTCTGTCGGCTTTGGTGGCAGATGAGCAGGACACAGATACTGAACTTTGGTTCCATCGGTTTTGAAGGAGGTTGAGGTGGGACCAAGACGTTGACTTCTGGCTCTTAAGTGGAACTGGGGGCCTCAGGTGTAGAGGAGGAGGAGGATGATCTGTTGGAGGTAAAGGAGGATGATGAGCAGATTAGGATGCGTTGGAGGAAGAGAAAGAGGAGGAGGTGTCCATCTCATTGTCAGAGGAGTTGTCGTAGGCGAGATTTCCGTAGGAAAAACTAAATGAAGCTTTGAACGTCATCTTCAAGTCGATGATGTAGATGATTGAATTTAAACACATGATACTGTTCTAATTTTTGTCAGTTAATATAGTTTTTTTTTGTGACGTCAAAAAAACTGAAGGAGGGGGGGGGGTTGGGCAATGATTACGTAATATTTTCCAAAAAAGAGGGGGGGTTTGGCCATGATTACGTTTGATTACGGAGGGGAGGGAGGGGGGTAAAAAATGCCCAAAAATTGATTACGTAATATGTGAACGATCCCTAAATGAGACGGACAATGCTCGACGATCAAATGACGGCGTGTTTTTATACCAGCTCCAGGGAACAGGAAATTAAGCGCCTGCATACGGGAACAACGGGCACAAGAAATGCGCCGGCAGGCGCAATTCTTGTTATAATCACATTACAATTAAGAGTAAAATTCAAAATTAATTGGAACATATATCGAATCAAGATGTTAATTTCTTTTCAGTCCATTTGTAATAGAACTACAACTAACTTGTCATAAAGACTTTAAAATTGTTTGGATAATTGGGTTAGAATACTAAAAGTAATAAAAGAACGATGTGAATTTTGATCGCAGCCCAGCTGAAGTGCAGTTGCCTGCAATTTCAAAGCTGGTAAATTTTTTCTTTCGTGTTGGTTCACGTTAAGATCGTCTCATAAATCCGGTGCACACAACTTTAATAGATTAATGTCCATGAACAAATAATCTCGCTCGAAGGTGACAATCATTAAATAACGTTGCGAACAGCAAAGCGTATTACATCTTTATATTTTTTTCAGCATATATAACTGTCATGATGGCTACCAAACTACTAACTTAAACTAGGCACTAGGATTTGGAGCTACTAAACGAAAAGGGTTAAATTCATTGCCACAATGAATATTGAAAACGTTCAAAGACAAAAGAAATGTAACCCACTTCGGGTCCCCTCTTAGCAGCTGGGCTGTTGAAATCAATGATTATTGTTCCCTTTGTCATTCCCGCCCTGGCCAGGGCGGTAACCCCCTGCATATCAGAAAAATAAAAAGAAATAGAGAGTCAGGACCTATCTAGAACGATTCGTCGTTAAATTTTAGGTCTAGAACAACCGTTCTTATAGATACGCGTACTATACTTAAATCGCACGCTACAGTAACGTAACTGGCCAGGGCTATATATGAGAGAATTCAGTGTCACAGGAGTTTACATCAGGGGGCTGGCAAGCCCCCCGCGGCGGTTTGCGAGCCCGAGGGCCCGAAGGGCCCGAGGGCGAGCATTGGACGACAGACCTTATATGGTGCGAGGGCCGAAGGCCCGAGCGCGAGCCCGAGGACCCGAAGGGTCCGAGGGCGAGCATTGGACGGCGATTATCTAACGAGAGAAATCTCATGTAATTCCCCACATTTCACGAAGAAATTTGGGCAGTTTTCCGTTATTGGATTTCCACCAAAATCGATACGTCGCATGTTTGAGGGTCAAAGGTGCTACTGTCAAAATTTCAGATCGATTGGATAAAAGATGCCCAAGTTATGACAACTTATTCGCACTGAAATCGTACACGCGATGCGAACGCATCGCTGCGCTTGCCAGCCCCCATATATATGTTTTTTGTGGATTCGCCAAATTTCAAAATTTTTTACGGAACCTTCCCGACGATCAAATCGATTGAAAATTGAGTTTTCGCGCCTTTGCTGTGCGCGCGCTCGGAGTTTCAAATTTGAGATCAATTCATTAAAAAATGGCTGAGTTATTACTACTTGAAATCGCCGAAATTGAGGCTGTTCTTGTTAAAAAGGGTTACGACAATAACATACCAATAGAGAACATTTTTAGGCGAAAAGTGTACCCTCTTTAAAAAGGCATATCTCGAGAACCGTAAAAGATACAGAGCTCATCGACCCAGCGTTGGAAAGTAGAAAGATAGTACTTGCGAAAAGTGCCCTCGAAAAGCATCTTACGTCATGTTGATGACGTCATTATGACGTCACAAAGTCGTGAATTTCATATTTTGATTTCCCGAAAATCGGCGTTTTTCAGCGCAATTTTTCGGCATGAAGCTTTTGAGATAGGTGAAAATGCTTATGATATTGCAAAAAGGAAATCTAATGTACTTTCCAAAAATGGGGTCGAAAAGTTCCGGGCCCTCCGGCATCATTGAGATATTTGCAATTGTTTGAAACACTTTGACACGAAAAAAATCGCAAAAAATCGCAAAAACGGTAAGGATGAGTTAAAGAGAACGGGACCATCCCAGAACTTCATCTTTGGATATGTTGTCGGTCATAGTCCCAACTGTGCTAATGAATGGGTCTCAGATAGTTAATATAATTTTATGACGTAATTGTGACGTCATTACTAATGCTAGGTAACGCGAATTTTGTACGCGCGATTTGACGCCAAATTGCAATATCTGAGCACAGAAAAAGGATGATATTTTTTCCAAAAACCAAAAAGGATTTGGTTGTGGTGGCCCGCGGCGGTTTTAAGGCGTTCTTTACTTTAAAACCCATGATATGGAATGGAACGCGACGGTTGAAACTGCCGCAACGGCACTTATTTGAAGCATAATAGTTTCGTGAATGCTGTACATTTTGAAGTGACGTTGCAGCAGTTTTAACCGTCGCGTTCTGTTCCATATCATGGGTTTTAAAGTAAAGAACGCCTTAAAACCGCCGCGGGCCACCACAACCAAATCCTTTTTGGTTTTTGGAAAAATATATAATTTCCGTCCTGGCAAGGACGGCAACCCCCTCACAGTAAAAAAAAAAAAACAAAAAAACTTGCGTTTGAAAATAGTGAAGGAAGCATCTGAGAGCTTTGAAACCTATCTTAAACGATTCCTCGTCAAATTTTACATAGGAGTCGACCCCTCTAGCTCTCGAGTGAATGCGTATACCAAAATCTCGAGATATCCTCCCCTTGAACGTAACCTTGCCAGGACACTATACTAAAAAGAAATAGAAGGGAATCAGGGGGCTGGCAAGCCCCCCGCGGCGGTTTGCGAGCCCGAGGGCGAGCATTGGACGGCGGTCCTAGCAGTGCGAGGGCCGAAGGCCCGAGCGCGAGCCCGAGGACCCGAAGGGTCCGAGGGCGAGCATTGGACGGCGGACCTAACAGTGCGAGGGCCGAAGGCCCGAGCCCGAGGACCCGAAGGGTCCGAGGGTGAGCATTGGACGGCTATTCTAACAGTACACGAGCCTCCGAGCATCGGGAGTGAGTTTATGTAACTTTGCTTGCCAGCCCCCAACTATATGTTTTCATGGATTCGCCATATTTCACGTTGAAATTTGAGCAAGTTCCCGTTGCCGAAATCGCACTAAAATTTGAACATCGCATGTTTAGAGGTCAAAGGTGCAACTGTCAAAATTTCAGGTCAATCGGATGAAAAATGGCCGAGTTATTACAACTTGAATATTGCCAAAATCGAGGGTGTTCTTGTTAAATTGGGTTACGACCATATATATCAGGGCGCTGGCAAGCGCCCGCAGCCACGGAAAAAAAACCCACCGAGGGCATCTGCCCGAAGGGCCTCGGCCCTCGGGCCGAGGGCACTGAAACATCAAATAGCAGTCCCGGCCCGAAGGGCCGGGACTGCTGGCCAGACACTCCAAACAAGCTGGTGGTACCAGCATGAAGTGCTAAAAATGGTTGGGTAACCGTTTATCAAGTATTGAAAAATACGTTTGCCAGCGCCTATTATATAAAAATACAGTGAATTGCGAAAATCGCGATTTTCGAGTCGCGTTTAAAGTATGTTAATGAGCTCTGTTGGATACAAAAATTTGCACAGCGATAGCTTACAACATGATCAACAATCCCTGAAAATTTCGTGAAAATCGGCCGCACCATTTTCTCACAAAAAATTATCAAAAAAACGCTATTTTATCAAAAATTAGAAGATGGACTACGACGACTCGATGATAAAAATAGTGTTTGAGTGTTCTCGAGTACCATAAAAGATAGAAACATAATCTAAACGGCATATGAAACTTCAGAATGATGTGCGTGCATTAGGCTATATGAAATTTTAAAATGACAATTCCTTAATTGGTTAATTGGCCAATTAATTCAATTATCGCGAATAACTCAAAAAGTAAAAATGATAGCGTGTTAGTTTTAACGGCATCATTAAATTGGGTAAAAATTACGATTTATTCATTTAATATAAGTACCGGTTGCCAGCCGCTTAATTAGTTAATTGGCCAATTAAAGTAATTATCGCTTATAACTCGAAAAGTAAAAACGATAGCGTCTCAATTTAAACGGCATCACTAACTTAAGCCGAAACTACGAGTAAAACGTTTAATTTAAGTACCGGTTGCCAACCGCCTACTTAGTTAATTGGCCAATTAAAGTAATTATCGCCTATAACTTTAAAAGGTAAAATGATAGCGTCTTAATTTTAACGGCGTCACTAACTTAAGCCGTAAATACGATTGATACGTTTAATTTAAGAACCGGTTGTTAACTGCTTAATTAGTTAATTGGCCAATTAAAGTAATTATCGCCTGTAATTCAAAAAGCAAAAATGATATAGTCTCAATTCTAACGGCATCACTAACTTAAGCCGAAACTACCATTGATACGTCCAATTTAAGTACCGGTTGCCAGCCGCTTAATTAGTTAATTGGCCAATTAAAGTAATTATCGCTTATAACCCAAAAAGTAAAAACTGTAGCGTCTCAATTTTAACAGCATCACTAACTTAAGCCGAAACTACGATTGATACGTTTAATTTAAGTACCGGTTGCCAACCGCCTAATTAGTTAATTGGCCAATTAAAGTAATTATCGCCTATAACTCACAAAGTAAATATGATAGCGTCTTAATTCTAACGGCGTCACTAACTTAAGCCGAAAATACGATTTGTACGTTTAATCTAAGTACCAGTTGTTTACCGCTTAATTAAATAATTGGCCAATTAGAGTAATTATCTCGTGTAATTCAAAAAGTAAAAATGATAACGACGTCATTCTAACAGCATTATTATAAAGTCAAAACTTCGTTTTGTATATCTTATTTCAGTACCGGTTGTCATAATATGCTTAATGAGAAAATTGACCAATTAAAGCGATTGTCATAACTTGAATTGAATGACGTATTTTTTTGCCAAAAAAGAGTGATATGGATAGCCAAAAACAATTGAAAATTGTTTGGGTTCCGCAGCCACTCCAGTTCCTAAAATTATACGACTAAAAATATTGATATGATTTTAATCGCAGCCCGTCCGTGGCGGTGTGCTTTGGTTACATAAAATAAGCAACTCACGGCCGTTGGAATCTTTTATTTCTATCATTCTTTTAAACATGTTTTCACGTGAAAAGGCTTGAAAGCATCCTAAAATTAATCGTACGTTCATCACTATTTGATGAGTGAAATCTCCAAATTGCAGCGAATTTGAGGTTGATCATAATTTAGAATATGAGTCCACTACGTTGATAATGCATGATTTTAAGCCGGTAGGAGATACGTCACACTAATTATTATGGTTGGAGCGACAACATTGTGAAGATATTCTACAAGAATGAAGTAGAAAGTTTTCACGTGTGTACAGTGTAATGAGCTCACACCATATGCGTTACCAAGATATTTTTGTAACCAAAGCACATCGTCACGGACGGGCTGCGATTAAAATCATATCAATATTTTTAGTCGTATTATTTTGGGTACTGGAGTGGCTGCGAAACCCAAACAATTTTCAATTGTTTTTGGCTATCCATACATATATATAGATATATAGAGGTATATACATATACGAGAGATGACGCTTTAGTGCGAGAAGTATACCCTATTTAAACGGCGATATCTCGGGGACCATAAAAGATACAGTGCTCATCGACCCAGCGTTGGAAAGTAGAAAGATAGAACTTGCAAATAGTGACCTTAAAAACTATTTTACGTCATGATTATGACGTCATAATCACGTCACAAAACTAAGAATTTCAAATGTCGATTTTCCCAAAATAGGCGTTTTTCAACGCAATTTTTCGGTATGAAGCTTTCGAGATAGAAAAAAAATGCTCCTGTTAGCGCAGAAAGGAAATTTATGTACTTTCCAAAAACGTGGTCAAAAAGTTCCGGGCTCTACGGTATCATTGAGATATTTGCGATTGTTCGAAGCGCTTTGACGCGAAAAAAACTCCAAAAACTGGCAAAACTTGTGAAGCTAGTGGAGAGAGAACGGGACCACCCCAGAACTTCATCTTTGGATATGTTGTCGTTCATAGTCCCAACTGTGTAAATGAATGGGTCTCAGATAGCTTATCTAATTTTATGACGTAATTGTGACGTCATGAGTAATGCTAGGTAACACGAATTTTTACGCGTGATTTGACGCCAAATTTCAATATCTCGGCACAGAAAAGGGTGATATTTTTCCCAAAACCAAAAGGATTTGGTTGTGATGGTCCGCGGCGGTTTTAAGGCGTTCTTTACTGTAAAACCCATGATATGAGAAAGAACGCGACGGTTAAAACTGCCGCAACGGCACTTTTTTGATGCATTAAAGTTACGTGAATACTGTATGTTTTATAAGTGACGTTGCAGCAGTTTTAACCGTCGCGTTCTTTCTCATATCATGGGTTTTACAGTAAAGAACGCCTTAAAACCGCCGCGGACCATCACAACCAAATCCTTTTTGGTTTTGGGAAAAAATATTTATATACTTATATATAGCTGATAATTTTGGACCAAATTTGAATCGCTGAGATCTCGAGAACCACAAATGGTAGAGCCTTGATCGAGGGCGGTTTTTTTTCGACTAAGATGGGAGAATGTAATAGGCTATGTAGGAAGTTTCGCGGATCGATTTTTTTGCTGTTATGACGTCATCAAAATCGATAAAATCACGATTTTAGCGAAAAACGTAATTTTGGACCACTTTAAAGCACTGTATCTGAAAAGTTTTCTACCGCGTCATGTTTTCCCGACTTATGTAGCATCTAGACCTCGAGATTTAGCCACAAAAGAAGTTTCATGGTGATTGGTGAAAAAATGAGGTCGTGGGAGGCCTCCAAAAATCGAGGATCTTTACTAAGCCAAAATATGGTGACTTTGAGCATCTATATCTCAGGTCACCAACATTGCTCCATCTTTTCCAGGCGTATCAATGTTCTTTCTTAGTCAAATATCAAGGGTAAAAAGTTTCTCGTCTTCCCGATTTAAGAGAAAGGTGTGGTGGCACCTCAAAAACGTAAATTTGAGCCGCGCAAAAAAGTCGAAAATTTGGCTAAGTCCAATTTCGGGTCGAATTCCAAAAGTGCAGGGCTGTTGTGCTATACGATAGTGACTGAATCAACATTTTGAGTTACTTGATACTTGAATAGAACAAGAAATGGCCCATGGAAATAAAGTGCACGTGAGTTCACGTGGACGTTTTGTAGAAATTAGGCAAATTTGAAATTTGAGTCTTAAGACCGAATTTTCGACTTGATTTGATTGAAAAAAGTCACAATGCAATAAACAAACATGATTCCAGGTCCATACAACAAATTTTGCACGTGAGTTCACACGGACGTTTTGTAGAAATAAGGGAAATTACTATTCCAACGATTTTAACGAATGATTTCTATTTCAAACGGTTAATAACGTATGTTCAGATCAAAATAACCTCAAACAATTAAAAAGCGGCGCCCCTGTGACTCTGTGAGGGGGTTGCTATGACGACCGCTTGCGGTTTTGTCTGTGGTAATAATAATAATAATAATAAGATAATTTGTGACCCAATTTAAATCGATGAGATCTCAAGTTCTACAAATGGTAGAGACATGATCGAGGTCAAGTTTTGTAGATCTAAGATGGGGAATTGCATTAGGCTATAAAAGAAGTTCTGGTGACGTCATTATGACGTCATTATGACGTCATCAACTTAGCGAAATTTTACTGCTTTTTTAGCGAAAATAGGTCGTTTTCGTGCGCATTTTTCACCAAGAAGGAGTGGAGATAGCTCAAAAATTTTGAAAAATCGTTAGTTGGAAATTTAAAGAGCTTTCAGAAAATCATACGGATCATTGGGCTATCTCGATTTTTCATCGAGATATACGCGATTTCCTAAGGTACGGTGAAAAATCGATGTCGAAATTTTAGGACAAAACTTTAACGAGAGAGATGTCAAGAACTACGACTTATCTTGAGATGAGATTGGTCAAAGTATGTTGTACTAAGGCGGAATTGTCTTATAGGCTACATGGGAAGTTGGTTTGAGCCTATTTGGGTGCTGTGATGACGTCATCAAAATCGTGTAAAACCACTAAAATAGCGTATTTTGCGATAAAACGCTATTTTGCGCTACTTTAGACATCTCTAACTCAGGAGAGTTTTCATCGGAATATGTTTTACTTCGATCTTTTGCTTTTAGACCTCGAGATTTAGCTATAAAACGAGTTTCAAGGTGATCGGTTGAAATATGTCGTCATCCCAAGCCTCTAAAAATTGAGCCGCAAAATGGTTGAAATTACGTTAATGATGAAAAATTGTGCTCAAGCCTTATTCTGTGATACGATGACGAACTAATAATGGTTTCCTCATGTCTCTCAGTGACTAAATGTGGGAAATATACGATGAAATAGTGAATCACGTGAGTTCACGTGGACGTTTTGTAGAAATTAGGGGATTTCAAGAAAATGATATTTACACGCGATTTTCGACTTGATTACGTTGAAATGAGTTCAAATACGACTAATGCACGTGAAATTAGATCTGGGTGCTACATTTCAGCACGTGAGTTCACGTGGACGATTTGTAGAAATTAGGAAATTGGTCAATTCTAGTAATTCCAAGTTAGAATAACGTTGTTTCGGAATGCGTGAGGTTTAGTTACGTTGGTTCCAACCGAAAGAAATGGACTGACGTCACCAAATCAGCAGGGGGTTACTACGACAACCGTCTCGGTTTTGGAGAGCCTATTATATATTAAGTGAACTGCTGCTATAAATGATAGTTATAAATGATAGTTGATACATATTTGGAATTTTATCTTCAACTTTGATACAACAACAAAACCACGGGTGATTATAGTATGGTGAGAATGCTCTATTATTTTCCACAATAGTCAGCAAATTCAAACACAAGAAAATCCGTTAAATAACCGAAATGGTAATATTTACATACGCATATTTGGGAGCACCACCTTTGCTGCATCATGGGTTGAGGTTTGGAAGTGACCTGCTCGATGATTCCAGACAAACAATCAACTGGTAGCTATTAAAACATGTCGGGCACCGCTGTAGCCGTCAATAATCCCGTGATGTTTTTGATATACAGCTCGGCAGAGAGTCATAAAAGGGTGACATAAATGAACAGTCGTATATTACAATAATGGGAACATATGTTGTTATATATTTAAGTAATTAATAGAATCAATGCGCCAGCAGCCATTACTTGCTATTCGTCGCTGTCATTGTGCTCTCACTACACAAAAATAATATACGGGGGATTATAAGATGTCGCATTTGGCTCGCGAGTTTGACTGATATATAAACTTCAACAACGCCAGACGCCGAATTTAAATTGCGACGTAGTAGCGCAGTGGAGCTTTGTAGGCATATAATGTTTTGAGGGGGAATCTTAATCTTGTGGGGCGACTGTTAATTGAGTACCATTACCCTTCACTGGTGCTCTTTTAAAAGTTTCAAGCGCAAGTGACACATGACAATTTGGAGTATTTTTTGTCAGACAAAAACTGCCAAGATTCCAGTATGCAAACAATTCAACGGGGCCTGTCAGTTGAAATGCAGGATAGATTTGATAAAAGAGCTATTAAATCTCACGTAGATTTTCTTTATTGGATTATTAGGTACTGTTAGGGAAGTTGGGAAAATAATATTGCAAGTTAGGTTATGAATGAAATTCAGAAGTTATAGCTAGAGGGCCTACAGAACTATAAAGTTATAAAACAAAAGATATGAATTGAGAAAATAGATCAATTGGAATGCTTCAAAAAGTACCTGCCCGTGTATAAAACGAGGTTCACATAGACATCTCTTAGAGTCTTAGGTTAGGATCGCACTGCCGCATTAGTTATTGTAAACTAGCCGTTTTAAAATAACCATATTTTTAAACTAACCATTTTAAGCTAGCCTCTTTAAGCTAGCCATTTTAAACTAAGCATTTTCATTGCTCAAAATAATCAACGACGGGATATTTTGTTTTTCATATTTATGTTACTATTCATACATTTTACTACAGTTTCCACATTAACTTGAAGTGTAGACTACCTTAGTGGTAGAAGTTATGGTGCGTTCTTAATTATGATCTGTAGATTTTATGATAAGTAGAATTTATGATGCGTACTGATTATGATCGTTTACGGAAAATGATCATAATTAACTACGCGTCATAATTTCTACCACTAAGGTACCTCACCATCATGCACCTTCTGCTTCCTAAAGAGCACTTTGGCCAGTAACTTTGAATTTTGACCACAGACTATAAAAAGAGTGAATGGGTCAAGAACGACTCCATTATAGACGTCAGACGAAGAGTCTGGTGAATAAAACAAGTGACGACTAAGTATGAAAATTACTCATGGGCGACTATCACAAACCACTAACAATCTGTCTAGTTAACTAGACAGATTGTTAGTGAAGTTTTTTTTAATAACATTTGTCAGTTCGAACTAGCAATCGGGAAGGCTGCTGCTATGTTGGCATCCAGGCTATACTTATGATTTTAGCAACAAAGCTAATTGAACCCATTATCCACTAATTGCTACTGATAGTTATAAGAAAACATTCAATTCCATCATTGATTGACATAGCTCAGCATCATTAAATTCCAATCAAATAATACCCCAGTCACTGGGTACTATATAGAGAGCTCGAAAAAAAACGGAAAAGAAATATCTAAGATATACGCATTTGAATGACACACAAATAGCAAAACCTAAGTGAAGTCGAAATAATCTCGGATCATTATAGGTGGTCATTATCTAATTATGCCCGAAACCCATTGGCTATTGATGCTTATGAAATTTTAATCAGGAACCTGCGTACAAAAAGAGCCAAAAGGAGACCTAAAAGCCGTATATAAAGACATTGAATACGTGGCACCCCGCTGGAAGTGTGGCAGTTATCGTGGTATTAGGACCCACATAGCGTTATTCCGGCACTCAGAAAAAGCTAAAAAGGGCATTGAGGCGATACTTGAGCACGAGTTTATGGGAGGACAATGATAATGTTGAACTTCAGGGACTCTTTATAAACTCCATCAATGGGTTTTATGTGTCTCTTCCTGGAATTCCCAAAGAGGAGTATAAATGAATGCTGATTTAATAGCATGTGTGTTTGACAACACAAAACTGAAGTCAGAGACTCAAAATTTCTGGTCGCATGGGGTCTATTGTTCTCATAGGCTTGTTAGAACATCTCCATTTCTACCCCCCAGCTTCATGGGGGTCCTTGTCAAGGAGAACATTTGATGAAATATTATATCCACCCGGTAGTAGAGATGCGGGCACAGTTTTCCTAATATTTCAGCTGTTCTAACCCCAGTCAGAGGGCCCCCCAATGATGTTTATTTTTAACTCAGATAGAAAAAACTATTTGGGGGGTTTTTGAACGCACGGGAAAAAATTCCCCACCCCTTTTCGACTTGGCAAACCCGGGCAAAACCACGTTGTAGAGAGACGGGGAATTCTCTTTAAATGTTCGTATTTTTTACCCGAAAAAGGACACCTTCTGTCTTCCTCAGCGTTTTTTAAAAACTCCTTTATTTATTTCCAATTGGGGTTTTAAGGGAAATATTTGTTCAAAGTTTGAGTAAATAGTTGGTCGTGAAATAATTTAAACAAACAATCATGGTATTCACTATGGTCATGGGAAAAGGGGAATAAAAAATACGGTTTAATTTCTCAACCCTTTTTTGGGAGATAGGGGGACACCCCATTTAATTTTGTTTAAAAAAAAGGGCATATGAAAAATAAGAACACATGGGTATTTTATTCCAATTGATTAAACCCACCCACCTTCTTTGAAACATACACCATGAACTATTTTTTCCCCTTTTGCCCCATTCTCCCAAAAGTTAAATGTTTTCCGATGGGTTCTGAAGTGCTTTTCCCCCCCCCGGGGTAACCCCATAAAAAATAAAAAAAGAAGTCGAGACCTAAGATCGTTCTTAAAATTTTTAGGGCAAAATTTTTATCGAATATCTAGATCTTACATCTTGGGCCAAGGGCTATAAAAAATTTTAGAGCGTTCCAAGGTTTAATTTTCCAGGGGGAACTAATCAGAAAAATAAAAGAAATGAGAGTCGGGGCCCATCTAGGATTCTGAAATTTTGGTTGAACAACGTTCTTTTGAATATATAAAAAGTAAGTAACGTAACTGGAGGGGTATATAAGGGAATTCAGTCACAGGGTTTATTTCTCCTGGCAAAGGAAAAAAGTGAAAAAAAAAAAAAACAAAAACTTTGGGTTTTAAATGGTGAAGGCATCTAGCTTTGAACCCATCTTAAACGATTTCGTCAAATTTTTAAAATGCCCCCCTCAGTGTGGGATCCAAAATCTCGAATTCCTCCCTCGAACTCCCTCGAATAACCTTTCCAGGACCTACAAAAAAAAATAGAAGGAATTTTATATACTTATTTTATTATGATAATTTTGGACCAAATTTTAAACCTGAATCTCAAAAAAGGAGGCCTTTATCAGGGGGGTTTTTCCAAGATGAAATTGTGCTTACTGTGGGGAAATTTTAGGGGCATTTTTTTCTTTTGACGTTCAAAAAGTAAAAACATTTTTTAAAAAAATTTGGACCACTTTAAATTACGAAAATTTCCCGTCAGTTTTCCCCTTAAATTAAACAGATTAATTTTCCCCAAAAGTTTCATGGTGATTGGGGAAAAAAGGTCGTGGGGGCCTCCAAAAACGGGTCTTTTCAAGCCCAAAATAGGTGACTTTGAGCATCTAATTTTCAGCTCCCAAATTGTCCCAAACTTTTCCCGGCGTTCAATGTTCTTTCTCAAAAAAAAGGAAAAGTTTTAAATCTTTCCGATTTAAGGAAGGGTGGTGGCCCCTCAAAAGTTTTTAGCCGCGAAAAGTCGAAAAATTTGCTAAGTCCAAATTTGGCCGAAATTCAAGTGCGGGGGTGTTGTGCTATAGATAGGGCTGAATCAACATTTTTTTTACTTGGTATGACCGAATGTGACTAGACGAATTTAAGTGGTTAACGTACGGCAGTTACTTGATTACATGGTAAAGCGCAGCGTTTGAACTTCGCTAGCTTTGATGGTAAGTTCGGAAGTGCTATCCGATCAAACGGAGCTCGCTAATTACAGAGGGAAATAATATGTTATAAATGAAAGGGCGAGATTCCTCTTCAAACTTTCAAATGAGTATTGCAATAGAGTATTACGAAATAGCTGATCAATATGAATTGTAGAGAAAATTATGCGATACGAATTGGGCAGTTTGCAAGGTATTGGCATTTGACAATCAATGTTAACTTGGCAATCAATACCTCATTTTAAATTCAATCTCTACTCTGCAGAAGCTAATAAGCGGGGAGACGATAGCAATTTTCAAAGAAAATGTCCAGACCAGGTACACTTCCCCGTTTAAGCAATTTTAAAATTTCTATCACATTTTGTGCAAAATTCACTCAGAAATGGTAATTTTTGTTCTTTTCTCTATATTTTGGTAATAAGTTTGTAAACTTGGCTAATCGATGGTCTAACTAGCGGAAATCAAAGAAATTTTGATTACTTCATGGACAAAACAATTAAGGTAAATTCGTTTCATCAGAAATCAGGTCCACCCACTTATTTGGCAACCCCCCTTAGCCGGAAATTCTCAAATCCCCCACCCGGTACTGCTTATTTCCGATCCCCCTTATTATATCAGATACAAAGACTTATCTACCAAAGTTTGATAAAAAGTAAATCTGCTCCAATTGCATATATTGCATATAATAGAATGGATAACCTCGACAAAAATCAGAGTGATGGTCATCATAAAGGATATGTAACATGAATAACATATGATTTATAATAATAATTTAAGGTCTGAAAGTGATAGTCAGTGCTCAAGACTAAAATGAGTAATCATTTGGGTGATTGTGCAGCAAAGTGTATTACACAGTAAAGACCATTTTTTCCTCCAAGCTCCACAGAGACCTCACGTATAGTCATTGTCATTAGAATTGTTCCATATCACATATTATCCGAAAATTGCAAACTCAGTGTGATCTACTGTGGATCTACTGTATCTACTCAAAACAAAGCAAATAAAATGAACTTCATGGCTTGAATAGAACACGTTTCCCGATCATCGCAGTGCAGTGATTGAATTAACAGAATGTTACGTGTAGCTCAGGATTGAAGTGAATGTTTATTCAAGGAAAAAAAGGAGCAGTGATACACATAATAATCTAATTAGCATGTACCTGAGTGTATAAACACTTACAATCCGTTTATTTTACGTATGCTTACAATAATCGTGGTTCTATAAGTTTTGATGAATTATTTCTGTTAACCGATCTAATGTTGATGATTGAAGTAAATTCTAATTTTCCTCTAATTGCACGTACAGGGAAACGAAAGGTTAATGGTCTTCAATTAAATTCGATGTTCGACATCATCTTCCAGTGCTGAAATTTTACAATACAAATACTTAAATTTTAATAAATTATGAAATGCAAATCACTAAAATTAATAAAATAAAATAGGTAAAATAAAAGTTGAACTAAAAGCTACGTTAAGTATAACATAAAACTGTAAACATACAACCGTACAATGGTTTGAAAATAAACGACACACAAATTTGTGTGTCGTTTATCCTCAATTGAAACAATGCGACTTATGAACATCAGACCGCTAGAATATCCGATCCGATCTAATGTTGTCAACGTTTAATTACTAGACAGTAATTGAGGAAATTTATGATGTATTTGTTATAACCTTTACCATTTATCATCTTTATGTGGATTCATACACAATGAAAGGCTTTAGTTTGTGAATTAAGCATTGGCTTCCACACCTTGAGACGGACATCGTATTGAAGGAATATTGAAGAGTAATAACAACGGTGTTCAAAGGGCTAGACTACACTGAACAATGGCAACACTCGCGATACCTGAATTTAATTTGGAAAAACAAAACTTCAAAAAGTTGGGGGCTGGATCACATGGGGCTAGTCCTCCAGTACCCATTACGGAACATGGATTAAAATCTAATAACGACACTCAGCCTAGTGATCAACAAACAAATGATGATGGAAGTTGTTCAAAATTTCAACTTTTAAAATTGAAAAAGAAAACTAAAGTTATCCGGGGGACCCGATGTAAACCGGGAATAATTTTAAAATCGGAAATGAAAACTCTCTGATCATAAAGGTCTTCTGCCGCAGCGGGGGTATCGCAAATTTCGTTTGATTGGTCCCCTCTTCCGTGGGATTTTAAAAAACCTGACGCCGCGCGCTCACCCCAAACCATTTCGAAACATGTGACCTTTTTTTTCTGCATGCTTAATTTCAGTGTACAGTGTACTGCGTATCACTGATACACGATCCGATCTTCTTATTCTTATCACTTAAATTGCTAATAAGTTAATTTTTTGGCTTTTTAAGTTTCAGTTTCGCTTGTAACTTTGTAATCAATAATTGGTACCTAGATAGGACTGATTCCAAAAGTTTAACGAATATCTCAATCAATAATCTTGTAAATATTTAAACATGGCATGCCTATTATTTATACTTCCCGCCACAGATTCATTTCATGCGAATAGGAACCTATCGCCTTTCCGTTCAGGAATGCTCTTTCCACCGATTTCGATTCATTATACTGCAGTCTCTAAAAGTCTTCAGTCTTTGTACATCATGTATGCAGTTTTTCTGCTGTGGCATCAACATTGTTTCAGTCTGGCGGCATTTCATATTATTTCTTTATCACCCAGTACGCATTTTACGGTGGTCACTTGCATTCTCCTGGCGTTCAATCTGCACTATAGGTTGGTATCCTCCTCTCATTAGCCACCCCCACACCACCATCATCTTTCTCATCCACCTTCTCCCCTCCCAGCCCGCCCAGTGGCGGTCAGAGACAGGCACAGTCCACTGGGGCTATCCTCCTCACCGGACCTTCGGTCAGCCTCTCTTTATAAAACAGGTTGATAATTACGTATTTACTACAGTTATCAATTGACTTAGTAAATTACTTAGTACAACAGTTGATGCTGACACCATTTTATTCTGGATTGAATTTACACTTCGGCTGATAAAGGCTTTATTTCAGATAGTAAAATGGGTGAATGTAATGCGTAGTTTTCGATATTCTCGTTCTTTCTCGATTCTCGGTTCTGCAAAGTGTGGCGACTTACGACATTTGAAATTTCATTAATTTTATCGATCTACAACGTCAACGTCATTAAAATCGTGATTGACACTGCACATTTAAATGAAGCATTGTTCATCTAAGGATTTTTAGATTTAATTAAGAAAACAGTCAAATTGAGTGCCAAAAAGCGCAAAATAAAGGTGGTAAGCGTTGCCTGACATGCAATTCATCTGAGCACAGTACCCACGACATGCTCATGTTTATTATCCAAATAACATCCTCCTAATTATGAGATGTATATCATTGAATTCAAACAATGCTACGCAAATTAAATTCAAGCAGAATTCGGTTTTATGTTATCGTGATCGTCGAATCGAAGGCAAAATTGCTTGCTCTGCGTTAAAGCTTAGTCAAAGAAAATATGTGTATTTGTTGAACCAGTCAATGGAATGAAAATACTCAAATAATGAAAAGTACCTGAACCTGCTTGAAGTCAGCATTAGGTATTTGAGAATTTCTTTGCATTTCCAGGAAAATTTTAAGTTCGCAAGATTACGGTGGAGCTCTATGGTTTTTATTTAGTAATTTCCGATATGACTTTGAACTGAGACTTAATCAATCAATGGACTCAAATAATACTGTGTTTATTCGAATTCAATTCACAAATATCTAAAAATCCGCTGATTTTTACTACGGCACGGTTTTACTTAGCGCCACTTTCCCATATTATTGTAAAATTTGTGGAATGTGGATCCGTGGAATGTTAGGAAACTGTTTAAAACAAATTCACCTGGACAGACTATAGCATAAGCAAAACGTGGGTAGCCTACACTGAAAGCTTCAAGGAAACAATTCATATAGCCCTAACTATTGTCAACAAAACCAATTAGTTTATTGAAAAGTTGATTGGCAATATTATAGCTATTATATATTCAATTACTATCTTGACGAGCCTTTGTTTTTTCAGTGTCTGCTAATTTTTCCTTCTCCATCGCTCACACACAAGCTATTATTCACCTTTATACCCAGACTTAGTCCTGTAACAAACTAACCCTACTGTTTTTTATATAGTTACTATTAGGCATTGATTCCTTCTTTATTTCCCTAAAACGTGTTGTATTGTTGGACCATTCTGGCCAAATTAAGTCGTTACAATGTAGCACGTAGTCGTTGTGAAAGAGGGCAATATTCGTGATAATCATTATATTCTTAGGGGCTAGGCATTGTTGCATCGTGGACACTGAAATTAAGAGCTTAAAGGTGCGACCTGTGGTGGCGCTCTTGAGGTGATTGCCGAGGGGTGGAGCACTATTTCAGAAAAATATTAATTAGCGGATTACCAATCACAGTATCATCTAGGAAATCGTTTTCAATAGGATCTCATGGACTGTGAAAATTTCAACCGTTGCCGCTTAGTTAGTTAATCATTAACTATTATCATTGCAGAGCACTATTTATATGATATCACGTGACGGAGTAGGTGTGATGAGTGCCAAAATGAGACTATCATCTCATTTGTGACGTTATGATTCTGCATTGTCCCATACTACTATCAGTCATGACTCTCATTGACATAAGTAATGCCATTTAAAGCGCCCAAAACATTTCTTGAGAAATTGTTGTGACATCTAACTATCGAAACAATTTGAACACTTATTCAATTCAAAAAACAATTCTATGGTCCTTGAATTAGTTTTTTGTACCGGGTGAAAAAAAAGAGCTCAAAATCCTGGAATCAATATGTCGGGGTTTGCCACATCCAAAATCTAGCCCATACCACAGTAGAATACTTTGCATTTCAACACAAAATTTACAATATTTACACTATTATTAACCCTAAGAGAATTATTAGTACGACTACTATTAAAAGCTAAGGCGCTGAACAATAAGAATATAACGCAGGCCTCTCGTATGAAACAAAGGCTTAAAAGTCTCAGCAAAGTAACAAAGTTAAATGCTTTTTTATATTTATTGAAATATGTTGATGAGAATTGACGTTATTGTATTTATAACTATTTTCTATTATATAGCAAATTTATTGCTCGTATTTCAATAAATATGATAATGAAACCATTGAATACAATTGTTGCTTGAGAAAAATGTCTCCCTTTATTTTCAAATCGCAAACATTAAAGCGCATTACCTTTGCTGCGTCCTTGAAAAGCATTTCTCAATTAAAAACCTAGAATGAAAAATTTGTTTCTTCCAAAGCAAAATCATTAAGATTTCTTTTTTATAAATTAAACTAATATTTTGCTGATGAATCCATTTGGTGATGTGAAAGTTATAATCGATAGAAATAGAATGGTTTATTGCCAAAACCGTTTTCCAAGTTATTAACAGGAACCATCATAACTTATTTAATTGCAAACGAAAAAATAAACGTTCCTTATTAAAAGTTCCGGAAATAATAATACCCGACATTATTTCAGATTGACTCACCAACTGTAGCCTAGCAGGTTCCCTTCCGACTAATGCAAGCAGCAACAGAATCTGTAAATGGCACAACATGCACCAAAACCGAAACAATTTAACGGCTCGCCATAAATTTAACAGCTATTTAAAAGTTTTCAGTCAAGCGTATCGTGCCATTATATTATGATAGCTCACCCCAACGTTTTGTTGGATTGAGTCCACTACCCCATGACAGCGCCAGGGCGGCGTTGGTGCGTGACGGATCAGTTGACAGGTCTCGGCTTGTCGTTGTCTAGGGTTCAGCTTACTTGAAACACGTGTTGGAGAATCAGCCCTTATCAGACTTTACTCCGATAGATCCATCTAAATATAATATATACTTCCTACGCTAGGATTGTTGATGGAATTTTTTGTCAAGTTGGCTGAACTAACGCTGTATCAAATACGTGCGCTAAGCAGTAAGCAGCTTCAAAGGTCCTTGAAACTATCATCAGGTTTAATTCGTGCATTGAGATAACAATGATCTGAGACCAGGGTAAGCACATATTCTCCCTCACTAACCTTCACCAACTGTACTGGAACACAGGAACATATGTCTGCTCGGATAATGGCACTTTGAGCATGACTCCTGTATTTTAGTCTATTTCTCTCCCCTGATCTCTGTCAAAATTCGGTCAGTCAAGTATCTATAGAAGCCAGACCTATTATTCGCTGGTGAAGGCCTAAAACCCGTGGATTAACGCTCCGTCGATATAGTGATGATTTGCAAAAATTTGCAAACTTTAGGAAGGATTATAATGCTTTGCTTTGTAAACTGGAGAACTATCATCGGCAGTTTAAGTTAGTTACACTTTACCCATCTAGGATTCTGAACATGCGTTCGATCTTGCAGTGCCCCATTAATCGAAGCCAGGTTTTCGTATGGGCAATCTACTAGCCACCAAAATGAAGGTATGAATCAGGATTTCTACCCCAATCATTATCAACTCTAAGAAAGGATCAAGACCTTCTATTGCACTCTCTCTAGGTGCTCTCTGCTCCTTATTCCCGATGAAACGTTACTAAGGCTCCCCCCTTTTT
>WFMF01000459.1:106796-137351 GCA_011033025.1 Beroe forskalii
TTAAGATGATAATGTTTCATTAAAATTCCCTCTTTATTCTATTTGTAAAATTGTCCTTTAAAGCCCCTGTAGGTTTTGGGGATACCCAAAATAAATTTAATTTAAACATTGCACGTTATGTAATCCAAAATTTAATATTTTATAGGAAACATACGGGTTTCAATTTAACAAGAGTGATTTAAATCATTATTTTCCATTTTAAAAAAATAACGAAAAAAAACCCGAAAAAATAAAAATTTTCCGGTTTCTTTGGTTTTCCCAAAATTTTGGAAAACTTTTTCCCGGGTTTCTTTCTTTTTTTTGGATTCTGCCCATTTTTCTTTGGCTTAAAATTAACCCGGTTTTTTCGGTTTGGGTCTTTTTAACCCGGTCGTTTCCTAACGTTTTGTAGAAATTAGGGGATTTGAAGAAATTGATATTTACATGGGATTTTCGACTTGGTTACGTTGAAATGAGTTCAGATCCGACTTATGTATGTGAAATAAGATCTGGTTGCTATATTTAAAGCACGTGAGTTCGCGTGGACGATTTGTAGAAATTAACAATATATCAATTCTAGTAATTCCAAAGTTAGAATAACGTAGTTTGGGACTTCATTTGGGTAAGTTGCGTGGGTTAGACTTGCGTGTGGGCTAGTAACGTGGGTTCGGACTACGTGAGGGCAAGTTGCCGTGAATTCCAAACTGCCTTTGGGCAAGTAACATGGGTTCAAACTACATACATCTGTCAAGATATCACCACAAAACCGTTGGACGGATTTGGTCAAGTAACCCCCGCGGGTTTGGATGTGACAACAGAACCTGAAAAGAGACAAAATAGGCTGATCACATCCAAACCAGCGGGGGTTGCCCGACTAACCGTCCAACGTTTAATGGTATAGATAATAAGATAGATATAAGATAGATCATGATAATTGGGAGTAAATTTATAAAGCCGAGATCTCAAGAACGGGAAATGGTAGAACCATGATCGAGGTCAGGTTTTGTTGATCTAAGATGGGAAAATGTTATAGGCTATAAGAGAAGTTCTGGTGACGTCATTTTCACGTCACTATGACGTCATCAACTTAGCGAAATTTTATTGCTTTCTTAGCGAAAATAGGCCATTTTCGAGCGCATTTTTCACCAAGAAGGAAGCGAGATAGCTCTCTGATTTTTCAGAATGATTTTTAGAGAATTTAAAGAGCTTTCAGAAAATCATATGGATCATTGAGCTATCTCGATTTTTCATCGAGATATACGCGATTTTCTAAGGTACGTTGAAAAATCAATTTCCAAATTATAGGACAAAACTTTAACGAGTGCGATGTCAAGAACTAAGACTTATCTTGAGATGAGACTGGTCAAAGTATGTTGTACTAAGGCGGAATTGTCTTATAGGCTATATGGGAAGTTGGTTCGAGGCTGTTTGGGTGCTGTGATGACGTCATCAAAATCGCGTAAAACCACTAAAATAGCGTATTTTGTGATAGAACGCTACTTTGCGCTACTTTTACATCTCCAACTCATAGAGTTTTCATTGGATTATGTGGGTTCGAATAACGGGGGTCCGAATAACGGGGGTCCGAATAACGGGGGTCCGAATAACGGGGGTCCGAATAACGGGGGTCCGAATAACGGGGGTCCGAATAACGGGGGTCCGAATATCGGGGGTCTGAGTAACGGGGGTCCGAATAACGGGGGTCCGAATAACGGGGGTCCGAATAACGGGGGTCCGAATAACGGGAAAATATACGATGGACTAGTGAAGCACGTGAGTTCACGCGGACGTTTTGTAGAAATTAGGGGATTTGAAGAAATTGATATTTACGCAGGATTTTCGACTTGATTATGTTGAAATGAGTTTAAATACGACTAATGCACATGAAATTAGATCTGGTTGCCATATTTTCGCACGTGAGTACACACGGACGTTTTGTAGAAATTAGGGGATTTGAAGAAATTGATATTTACACGGGATTTTCGACTTGGTTACGTTGAAATGAGTTCAAATACGACTAATGCACGTGAAATTAGATCTGGTTGCTATATTTCAGCACGTGAGTACACACGGATGTTTTGTAGAAATTAAGACATATACCAATCCTAGTAATTCCAAGTTAGAATAACTTAGTTTTGGACTTCCTCAGGGTGATTTATGTGGGTTAGACTTGCGTGTGGGCTAGTAACGAGGGTTCGGACTACGTGAGGGCAAGTTACGTGGGTCCAAACTGCCTTTGGGCAAGTAACATGGGTTCAAACTACATACATCTGTCAAGATATCACCACAAAACCGTTGGACGGTTGGTCTAGTAACCCCCGCGGGTTTGGATGTGACAACGGAACCTGAAAAAGAGACAAAATGGGCTGATCACATCCAAACCAGCGGGGGTTACTAGACCAACGGTTTTGTGGTGATTCTCCTGGCCAGGGAGGTAACCCCCGCGGAATAAAAAAACTGGCCAGGGGTATAAGTTAGAGATTTGAGTGTCACAGGGTGATATAATATATAATATATAATATATAATAATAGGATAGCCAAAAACAATTGAAAATTGTTTGGGTTCCGCAGCCACTCCAGTTCCTAAAATTATACGACTAAAAATATTGATATGATTTTAATCGCAGCCCGTCCGTGACGATGTGCTTTGGTTACAAAATATCTTGGTAACGCATGTCGCATATGGTGTGAGCTCATTACACTGTACACACGTGAAAACTTTCTACTTCATTCTTGTAGAACATCTTCACAATGTTGTCGCTCCAACCATAATAATTAGTGTGACGTCGTGTCTCCTACCGGCTTAAAATCATGCATTATCAACGTAGTGGACTCATATTCTAAATTATAATCAACCTCAAATTCGCTGCAATTTGGAGATTTCACTCATCAAATAGTGATGAACGTACGATTAATTTTAGGATGCTTTCAAGCCTTTTCACGTGAAAACATGTTTAAAAGAATGATAGAAATAAAAGATTCAAACGGCCGTGAGTTGCTTATTTTATGTAACCAAAGCACACCGCCACGGACGGGCTGCGATTAAAATCATATCAATATTTTTAGTCGTATAATTTTAGGAACTGGAGTGGCTGCGGAACCCAAACAATTTTCAATTGTTTTTGGCTATCCATATCACTCTTTTTTGGCAAAAAATACGTCATTCAATTCAAGTTATGACAATTGCTTTAATTGGTCAATTTTCTCATTAAGCATATGACAACCGGTACTGAAATAAGATATACAAAACGAAGTTTTGACTCTTATAATAATGCTGTTAGAATGACGTCGTTATCATTTTTACTTTTTGAATTACACGAGATAATTACTCTAATTGGCCAATTATTTAATTAAGCGGTAAACAACTGGTACTTAGATTAAACGTACAAATCGTATTTTCGGCTTAAGTTAGTGACGCCGTTAGAATTAAGACGCTATCATATTTACTTTGTGAGTTATAGGCGATAATTACTTTAATTGGCCAATTAACTAATTAGGCGGTTGGCAACCGGTACTTGAATTAAACGTATCAATCGTAGTTTCGGGTGAAGTTAGTGATGCTGTTAAAATTGAGACGCTACCGTTTTTACTTTTTGGGTTATAAGCGATAATTACTTTAATTGGCCAATTAACTAATTAAGCGGCTGGCAACCGATACTTAAATTGGACGTATCAATGGTAGTTTCGGCTTACGTTAGTGACGCCGTTAGAATTAAGACGCTATCATTTTTACTTTTAAAGTTGTAGGCGATAATTACTTTAATTGGCCAATTAACTAATTAGGCGGTTGGCAACCGGTACTTAAATTAAATGTATTACTCGTAGTTTCGGCTTAAGTTAGTGATGCCGTTAAAATTGAGACGCTATCGTTTTTACTTTTCGAGTTATAAGCGATAATTACTTTAATTGGCCAATTAACTAATTAAGCGGCTGGCAACCGGTACTTATATTAAATGAATAAATCGTAATTTTCACTCAATTTAATGATGCCGTTAAAACTAACACGCTATTATTTTTACTTTTTGAGTTATTCGCGATAATTGATTTAATTGGCCAATTAACCAATTAAGGAATTGTCATTTTAAAATTTCATATAGCCTAATGCACGCACATCATTCTGAAGTTTCATATGCCGTTTAGATTATGTTTCTATCTTTTATGGTTCTCGAGAACACTCAAACACTATTTTTATCATCGAGTCGTCGTAGTCCATCTTCTAATTTTTGATAAAATAGCGTTTTTTTGATAATTTTTTGTGAGAAAACGGTGCGGCCGATTTTCATGAAATTTTCAGGGATTGTTGATCACGTTGTAAACTATCGCTGTGCAAATTTTTGTATCCAACAGAGCTCATTAACATACTTTAAACGCGACTCGAAAATCGCGATTTTCGCAATTCACTGTATTTTTATATAATAGGCGCTGGCAAACGTATTTTTCAATACTTGAAAAACGGTTCCGCTACCACTTTTAGCACTTCATGCTGGTACTACTGGCTTGTTAGGAGTGTCTGGCCCTTCGGGTCGGGACTGCTGGCCTGTTGGGCTGCCCTCGGCCCTTCGGGCCGAGGGCATCTGCCCTTCGGGCAGATGCTCTCGGGCAGCATCCCCGGCCCTTCGGGCCGGGGATGCTGACTCTCGGATGCCCTCGGCCCTTCGGGCCGAGGGCATCTGCCCTTCGGGCAGATGCCCTCGGGTTTTTTTTCCGTGGCTGCGGGCGCTTGCCAGCGCCCTGATAGATATATCATGATAATTGGGAGCAAATTTAAAACGATGAGATCTCAAGAACAGGAAATGGTAGAGCCATGATCGAGGTCAGGTTTTGTTGATCTAAGATGGGAAAATGTTATAGGCTATAAGAGAAGTTGTGGTGACGTCATTTTCACGTCACTATGACGTCATCAACTTAGCAAAATTTTATTGCTTTTTTAGCGAAAATAGGCCATTTTTGAGCGCATTTTTCACCAAGAAGGAATGGAGATAGCTCAAAAATTTTGGAAAATCGTTAGTTGGAAATTTAAAGAGCTTTCAGAAAATCATACGGATCATTAGGCTATCTTGGTTTTTCATCGAGATATACGTGATTTTCTAAGGTACGGTGCAAAATCAATTTCCAAATTATAGGATTTGGGGGTCCGAATAACGGGGGTCCGAATAAAGGGGTCCAAATAACGGGGTTCTGAATAACGGGGGTCCAAATAACGGGGGTCCGAATAACGGGGGTCCGAATAACGGGGGTCCGAATAACGGAGGTCCGAATAACGGGGGTCCGAATAACGGGAGTCCGAATAACGGGAGTCCGAATAACGGGGGTCCGAATAACGGGGGTCCGAATAATGGCGGTCCGAATAACGGGGGTCCAAATAACGGGGGTCCGAATAACGGGGAAATATACGATGGACTAGTGAAGCACGTGAGTTCACGCGGACGTTTTGTAGAAATTAGGGGATTTGAAGAAATTGATATTTACACGGGATTTTCGAGTTGATTACGTTGAAATGAGTTTAAATACGACTATTGCACGTGAAATTAGAACTGGCTACTATATTTCAGCACGCGAGTTCACGTGGACGATTTGTAGAAATTAATAAATTTATCAATTCTAGTAATTCCAAGTTAGAAAAACGTAGTTTTGAGCTTCGTAAGGGTGAGTTACGTGGGTTAGACTTTCGTGTGGGCAAGTAACGTGGGTTTGGACTACGTGAGGGCAAGTTACGTGCGTTCAAACTGCGTTTGGGCAAGTTACATTGGTTCAAACATAAATCTGTCAAGATATCACCACCAAAACCGTTGGACGGTTGGTCTAGTAACCCCCCGCGGGTTTGGATGTGACAACGGAACCTGAAAAGGTCCAAAATGGACTGACCACATCCAAACCCGCGGGGGGGTTAGATACAACAAATCAACGGTTTTTGGTGGTGTATGCTAATAAGATAGATATAAGATAGATCATGATAATTGGGAGCAAATTTATAAAGCCGAGATCTCAAGAACGGGAAATGGTAGAACCATGATCGAGATCAGGTTTTGTTGATCTAAGATGGGAAAATGTTATAGGCTATAAGAGAAGTTCTGGTGACGTCATTTTCACGTCATTATGACGTCATCAACTTAGCGAAATTTTATTCCTTTTTTAGCGAAAATAGGCCATTTTTGAGCGCATTTTTACCAAGAAGGAAGCGAGATAGCTCTCTGATTTTTCAGAATGATTTTTAGAGAATTTAAAGAGGTTTCAGAAAATCATATGGATTATTAGGCTACCTCGATTTTTCATCGAGATATACGCGATTTTCTAAGGTACGGTGAAGAATCAATTTCCAAATTATAGGACAAAACTTTAACGAGTGCGATGTCAAGAACTACGACTTATCTTGAGATGAGACTGGTCAAAGTATGTTGTACTAAGGCGGAATTGTCTTATAGGCTATATCAAAAGTTGGTTTGAGCCTATTTGGGTGCTGTGATGACGTCATCAAAATCGCGTTAAACCACTAAAATAGCGTATTTTGCGATAGAATGCTATTTTGCGCTACTTTGAACATCTCCAACTCAAAGAGTTTTTATCGGATTATGTTTTACTTTGATATGCTGCTTTTAGACGTTGAGATTTAGCTATAAAACGAGTTTCAGGGCGATCGACTGAAGATTGTTGTCGTGAGAGGCTTCTGAAAATTGAACTGCAAATTGATTGAAATTACGTTTATGAGGAAAAATTGTACTGTAATCCTATTCTGTGATACGATGGTCAACTGATAATGGTTTTTCTATGTCTCACAGTGAATATGGATGGGAAATATACGATGAACTAGTGGAGCACGTGAGTTCACGCGGACGTTTTGTAGAAATTAGGGGATTTAAAGAAATTGGTATTTAAACGAGATTTTCGACTTGATTACGTTGAAATGAGTTCAAATACGACTTTTGTATGTGAAATAAGATCTGGTTGCTATATTTAAGCACGTGAGTTCGCGAGGACGATTTGTAGAGAATAAGAAATATATCAATTCTAGTAATTCCAAGTTAGAATAACGTAGTTTTGGACTTCGTCAGGGTGAGTTACGTGGGTTCGGCTTGCGTGTGGGCTAGTTACGTGGGTTCAGACTACGTGAGGGCAAGTAACGTGGGTCCAAGCTGCCTTTGGGCAAGTAAAATGGGTTCAAACTACATACATCTGTCAAGATATCACCACCAAAACCGTTGGACGGTTGGTCTAGTAACCCCCCGCGGAACCTGAAAAGAGACAAAATGGGCTGATCACATCCAAACCAGCGGGGGGTTACTAGACCAACCGTCCAACGGTTTTGGTGGTATAACTATAATACGCGAAGTTTAATAAGCTATCGGGTGGTGCTTTGATATAATAAGCGTGGAAAGTAAAGTGGTCGAAAGTAATCCTATGAGTATGAACATAATGTGTCTGATAACGGATGTTTTGGAAGGGTACTCAATCCCCGACCTCATGAAAATGACTTCTAATTATAGAAACAAACATCCCATAATTAGAGAATGAAGTGATTCTTTGTAAATCGAAAGTCAAAGAGTTAATTATCAGCACTTTAAGAGCTGTGCTGATGTGAAACGAAGTCGACACGGTTAAACAATTCAAAAAAGTGAGAAGATATTTATCATTTTAATGCTCGACGGATTGTGGTCTTTCCATTCATTTCGGGCCGAGGAATTGAGTTAGCGTTCGAAGGTATTATCAGATACAACGCTCGGAGAGATTATAATTTGATGAACGATTAACTAACGAATGGGAGTGTTATATCGAAAATTATCACACGAGGCGTCAGCCGAGTTTGACAATTTTCGATATATCACGATCCATGAGTTTGTTAATTGTATTATCACCCGACCCTACTTGGCTAGACCTAGCTGCTTCTGATTTCGGTATTTACGCTGCCTACATCAGGATTCTAGCTCTTTTCTTCAGGATTCAGCCAGGGGCTAGCCATATAACAGTATTTCCTTCCACTCGGGTCTGACGACCCTTGTCCGGATTGAACGCCTTTATAGATTTGCAAGTGCTCCTTTATCAAAATTTCTTTTCAAGTTTTTTCTGCACTCATTTTTTCGGGATGGCTGTTTACCGCCTAGATTTGGTTTTATATTTGGGCTTCATTTGCTCCTTTAGAAAATTTTTGCGCGCGCCACTATACAGTAGTTTTAAAGGGGTGATATATCGATAATTATCACACCCGAATTATAATCACGGGAGGGTGATAATAATTATTATTTGATAATTTGATAATTATTATAATTTACTGCCATAATTAACGAGCTACACCCCATGAAATGCGTCCCTGCATATAACTACAGTATTAGAATCGGGGAGTAGATATTGAAGGGTTTAGTAACGAGTAAAAATTACTAAACGTCACATACACGAGGCCGGAGGCTGAGTGTATATAACATTAAAACCGAGGCCGAAGGCGAGGTTTCTCTTGAGTTTAGTAATTATTACGAGTTGAATAAACTGAATTATGCACCGACTTTACTCGAAAATGGCAATATTTTCAAACACAAGAAAATGTTTTAAATTGAGATATGAAGGTACATTTGCTCAACTGTGCGAAATAAATTGTGTTACTGCTGCACCAAATTACTATGACCTACAGTGCGTAATAAATCCGGATTTCGGCACTACAGTGCGTAATAATTTATTGCGCACGGTACCCTGGTGCCAATAGGGTTTTTGAATACATAGCATAAACATGCCTGGAAGGTAGATATTGTAACATTTCACACCTAAATACGTTTATTTCACGCCTGACGCCTTTTAATGCCCTCATTTGACAAATTTTAAGAAATTGAACAGGAGCTTTAAAGGGAACGAAATATTTCCGCACAATCTCAAAACTGAGCTTTTGGGGTGACTCTGAGCTTATTCTATGCTTCAGATTATAATGTGCATAATTCACATGATGATTGCATATGGTCCAGACGTGTAACTGGATTAAGGCCAAAAAACAAGGGTTTGGGAAATCCTTTTTCGAACCCCCACCCTTTTTTTTGGGGGGGAGCGGAAAAAAAAGGCTCCCAATCTGTTAAGGGCGGTGAACAAAATTCCGGGAAAAAAAAAATTTTTTTTCATAACAAATTTTATTGGTATTAAAAATTTAAAGAATGGGAAAAGGGGTCAAAAAAATTAAAATTTAAAAAACCCATTTTAGGGGGAACAAATCAATGAAAATCTAATGGGGAAAATGAAAACCTTTTGGCAAAAATTCATGGAAATTTTTTTTTGGAAAAAAAAAAAAGATGATTGGTCGGAAGGCAAATGAATCTTTTTTTAAGCTTTTTAAGTGCCCCTAACCAAAAAAGTAAGTAATTTAAAAAAGGGGGGGAAAAAGGGAAATTTTTTTAAAGACAGGTGGGAAAAAATTTTTGTTAATTTATAATAAAGTTGGGGCCTAAAATTAAACAAAAAGGTTTGAATTTTGTGCTGCCCCCCTTAAAAAAAATCGGCTTAATTAAATGGGTTTTATTACCCCAAAAAAAAAACCCAAAAACTTTTTTTTTTTGTTGGCCCCGGCCCAGAGTCAAATAAAATTACCCCAGCAATGGGTCGGGCCCAGAAAATGGTTTGATCCCTCTTCTTTCCTGAGGTTTTAAAAACATATTTGTGCAACATTTTAAATAAAAAATTGCCATTGGATTCATTTTTGTCAAAAAACTTCTTGGGTTCTTAGCTCCCAAAGTCTGGGCCCAAAAAAATGGGGTTTCAAGTACCCTGAAAATTTTTTTTGGGCCCTTCTTTCGAGAGTTTCGAGAAAATTTGGAAAAATAATAAAAAAATGGTCCTCGATTCATTTGGCCCTCGAGCCGAGATACCAATATAGCCCAAATACTGGTTTGCGGTGACTCAAAATGATTTTTGGCCCTAACCTTCTGAGGTTCTACTATATTAATGACAATTTAGCAGTAATATAAAAACATGGCTGTTGCGATTCGTTTGCTTAAGATAAAGCCTCAATGACCTTCCTGAGCTGAATACATATAGCCCTAACTCAATGGATACATAGGTGATACAAAAAATGGTTTTTGGCCCATAACTTCTTCCCTGAGGGTTCTACGGCATATTAGTGTGAACAATTGTATAAAATCACGGCTGTTGCGATTCGTTTGAGCCCAAAATGAAGTCTCTACGACTCTCCTGAGCCGAGTTATGAAAAATTGACGTAGCGTATAAGCATAAAAAAGGGCGTGGCCCAAAAAACCACCGCCCCCATGGGGTAGGTTGGTAAACTTTTTTTTTCTGAGCTCCTGAGACCCAGTACAAGCCCCTGAAATAGTTTATGAATTGTTATAAAAAATTTCCAGGTCAATGCAAAAATCGGGTGGATTAGTAAGCCATGTGAAAAGTTTCTTGTAAATCATATTATAATATAAGCACAATAATATGGTCATAGCTTATAATATATTGCACAAATTGAGAAGAAGAGTGACACGAAATATAGTGGTTGAGGACAGTGCTAGAATTCAATCAGGAGCACTGAATCAGATTAATGGGATTAATACAAGACTTACTTAGTCAATTTGGTTATACAATTTGTTATCCAGTTATCATCCTTCCATCGGTTACATCTTGAAAGATCCAGAATCGTTATCTGGTCTTTGAGGAGTGTAACATTATCAATCCATGTTCTTTGAAGCATCCGGTTGGAAAGATTAATTCCTGAAATTAGAGCCATCATCATTTCGAGTCTCAAGATTATTCGAATAACAATGATGTACAATATATTGAAAATTTAAATCATTGGATATACTGTAGAAAAATACCAGCAATTGTGCAAACAGAACCTTAGATAAAGTTGAGAAATCCCATCACCGTTGAAGAGTTACAGGTGAACGTTATCAATTACAATATAATAATCTTACATGAACCACTATGATGAGCCATCACCCACCCGTGATGAAGTTTGAGTGCAGAGAAGACAGAGCGAGTTTAACGACGGTGCTGTCAGCGATAGTGCCAGCACTGTGAGCTCGAGACAGTAGATCTGCGGCCAGATGTTGAGTGACATTGTCCCAGTTGATAGAGTTAACATGGTAGACACATTCCACCAGACACATTTCATACAGCATCGGGCAACCATGGAAACGAGTACGTTCTGGAATATAATATTATGATGTATTTGAGAAAGAGTGGAGTCAATGATTTAATTAACAAGAGGATCAAAGGTGAGAACATGAATATGTGCAATATACGTAATGAATATGGTCATTGATATAATTATGCTGCATAAACATTTGTTTAAAAGGTATGTTAAAATGGTTCTCTGTTCACTTACTGTAGGAAGCCATTGCAGCCTGTACACGAATGTCAGATCTTGAGACTGCACTTGACACAATCTTCCTTTTTCCTGGCACTGAAACCTTCCCTCTTTCACTTCTACACCAGAGGTTTGGTGTATCATCTTCATTCATTTTGCCTTCGTTTTCTGCTAGGAATGATATGAGCAAGTTGATATAAAGATATATTACAAGTTGGTACTTTAAACACTGCTTGTAGGTCTCTTATATGAACTAGAAGTCAGATTCAACTAAAATAGGCAATAAAATGATTATCATATCGACAATATGGGCATTAGTCTGATTCCAGGAATCTCGCTCTTATACATGAATTAGTGGGACTAAATTCTCCAATTTTTGATATCAAAAAAGTTTTTATTGTGTTTCGATTTAATTCAGGGGTGGATCCAGGCTGAAAAAAGTGGCGGGGTTGTTGGCAAGCAAAAAGAACCAGCCACCCATATCCAAACAATTTTGATTTTTTTTCTTAAGATTTCTGTGGCCCGCTCGCTTTGCTTGCAAAAACAAAAACAAACGTAAGGAACAGCTTTGTCATTTTGAATCACAATCCTTATTGATCTTTCTGAGGCGAAAATTTTGAAAATCTTATGTTGAAAACTGTATCTTTAACCAATTTAGTTACATAATTTATTCCTACAGCCCGCTGTAGTTGAAGATTTTCAAGGTGTTGGTATCTGATTCCACCTCTGAACTTTTTGAAGTCGATTTGATAACATGTATAATTTAATAACAACATCCTGCCATGACGAAAATTTTTAATTCAAATCAGTGGCTGTGTGTGAGACCAACTCTGTAAAATAATTTTGATCACAAAAAGCCCGCTGCAAGCTTCTTCAAAATTTCTGTATCTGCGACTGTGTTTAAGACCATTTAGTAACAAAATTTTATCATAAGAGCCTGCTTCGGGCAAAAACTCAGAAACATAATTTGATCACAACAGCCCGCTGCAAGCGAAAATTTCTATATCTGTGACTGTGTTTAAGACCATTTAGTAACAAAATTTTATCATAAGAGCCTGCTTCGGGCAAAAACTCAGAAACATAATTTGATCACAACAGCCCGCTGCAAAGCTACAAAATTTCCATATCTGTGACTGTGTTTAAGACCATTTAGTAACAAAATTTTATCATAAGAGCCCGCTTCGGGCAAAAATATTCAAGATTTTTCATCTGAATCAGCCTCTAGGATCAATTTGGTAGTATACTAGTATATAATATGATACAACAGCCTGCTGCAGGCGAAAATTTTCAAGGTTTCAATCTGAATCAGTATCAAAGATAAATTTGGTAAAGTATAGTTTGATCACAACAGCCCGCTGCTCATAACCCCAACAACCCCACTCTAAAACCAACAACCCCACAACCCCACTACAACCCCACAGAAGGAAAAGTGACGGGGTTGCAACCCCGCCACAACCCCATTGTAGATCCACCACTGTGTTAATTTACAAATAATGGGCATTGATAATTTGAATGAACAGTAATAGCAATATAAACATCTTTTATCTATTAAAATTATTAACAATAACAAAATTCAAAATCAACTAGAACTTGTATTGCAGGTAATCAAAAATGTTGCAACATAAATTGTAGAAATAATCTTGAAACAAAATTGTGCTCGTTTTCTCTAACTTTGGTGAGTGCTTAAATTTCCCTCTACCGTTGAACCGTTGCCGATGCATGAAAATTCATCAAACTTAAAAATTTACGTACAGTTTGTATGAGATCATAATACATGGGCCAGTGTCATAATTTGCTACATGTTGTGCCCACATCAAGCGTAGGGCATTATCAAGTGTTTCCATTGATTTGAGCAGACTCATATCGCAATCATTTGAGCTGTTTTATCTGTTATTAACTACAAAATGTACGACACACGTCCAATCATAAATAATAAAATAAATATCTCAAAAATCTGTTCTTACAGTAACTATCTATTAAATTCTAAAAGCATTGGTATCTGAACGAAACTCACTTGAGCATATTAATTTGTCTCTCCCACCTTCACCCCACCTCCACCCTAGTATAGTACCTCTATAACTGTATAACTCTAACAAAGAGAAAGTTTGGATTCAAAACTTCATCCTGTTCTGCACTGTTTTTCTACGCCAGTTTCTGATACAAGGATGTCTCATTCCTTTTCTAGTGATGCAGTGATTCTAGATTGTCGTCTTTTGTTATTATTACTGAGCTGATCTTTTTACTCGCACCAAGGTCTTCAGGTATTAACAATTCAGGTTTGCTGCTCGAGAAATTCACTATCATGGAAATGGGAAGGTGTAAACAATAAGCAATCCATCAAATGCCATTCTTACGATTATATTCTACTGCTTTGAGCAGAATAACATTATAATTACAGAAAAAACAGCAAAAACAATTAATGTTGGTTGTCACTCCTGATAAATAATTCGCATCAGTTTATGTGTCCTACAATTTTAAAGGGTTTTGCTATTCTCATATGTGTGCACATAAAATGGGATTATAAATGGTTAGTAGGGCGTTCCAGTATTTCCATTCTGGGCCCGGAACATTATGACCCCAGGGCCCAAATCTCAAATGCTTGAATCGGTCTGGAATCGCTGAGAGGTTTTGCAAAGTTTTACGGCCAGATATTGTCTCTAAGTTTCCTAAAATCGCTGTATCCATTCATTTTCAGAAGCGGATATAAACGCTTAAATGGGACAAATTTGGGACATCGGTTTCCTAGCTATATTCACGTTGCAATCTGAAGTTCTGAATGGCCATTCTGGCTCAAAATTTGATGGACATACTTCGAACTACCAAACAGACCATTTGGAACCATTGGAAGTCAGAATACTACGACACTACATACAGTAATTATAGCTAAGAAATTGATGTCCGAGATTTGTCCCATTTGTATCTACTATCCACTCTGAAAATGAAGTTGATGCGATTTTGGGACACTTTGTGTAAAACTTTGTAAAATGCCTCTCAGAATGGCAATAAATCAATTTGAAGCGTTTCCAGGTCAATTGGAGCATTTTAAATTTGGACCTTCCAAAAATATCTTAATTTTGGAAGCATTGATTCAAGTAGGTATGTCCCAGTTAGTATGTCAAATATTGATGGGATTTATGTGATATTTGTGCATTCTTTCGACAGATCTTTTGATCAATCCATGTGCACTCATACACATTATTGACCATTGATGAATCAATCTATCCATCATAGTCCTGGAACCAATACTGACATGAATTTGAAGAAAAGAACATCATAACTGAAAATTCAGATTGCATTTTCTTGTTTCCATTTTGTGACTTCAGTCGCTGTGTTCCAAGAGGCACTAGGCAAAGTTCCGAGAGGACTTTTCACAGGGCTGAATGATCATATCCTCAGAGCAGGTTACAGACTGAAAGATCGAAAAGTTAAGAGCTTTTACACCAAACCAATAGTGGCATTCGATTATTATCTGATCACCTGCAAGAAAGAAAGGCCGTTTAGAAATATTGTCCACGAAACCATCTTCCACTGTCACATTTCTACAAGTATGAGTCCAGTCACCAGCACTCCTTTCCTAATTTTTATATTTGGGGTTTTTTTTGAACCAACCCCCCCTTCCGTGGGGCCCCTTTTTTAAACCATTAATTTTTTTTTTCCCGACCAGAATTAAAAGGGGCCAAGTTTTGATATGCCCCTTTTATTTAATTAATTTTTAATTTCTGTTTTCGTGATTGTTAAATATTATGAACAACTTTAAAAATAGCCAGCCCGAAAATTTTTTTAAATAGGGAAAACAAAAAAATCAAATTTCGAAAAGGTGCTGGTGTAAATTTTAAATATAATTAGAATACTCCCTAGAAAAGATTCATCCTACAGATAAGTTGAAATGCTTACATTGAAGCACAATATACATTAATTCGTGTTTCAGCCCTTTATTACACTCACAATCAATAGTTAAAAAGGTGATATTTCTTCACACTTCACAGGCCAGTTTCCATGGCATTTTCTCGATAGTCGCTGTCTTCAAGGATACATGTTGCTGATTGCAGTAAAGTATACACACCCATGGATATGAGATATTTGTTGATGTTCATCTCCAAACTATTCTAACATGTTTTATCTGTCTGATGTCTGTTCTCCATTCTCCATTTTATCCCACTGATGTCTGTTCTCCATTCTCCATTTTATCTATCTGATGTCTGTTCTCCATTCTCCACGTATCTAGCGTTGTTTAATGCCTCCTGGGGAGGGGGGTGATATGATTCGGGACTCTGTCTTGCCCCGCATTCCCTTGTTCTTGAACCAGTTACACACCTGCATGTACGACAAATCGCACTTCTCTGACAGCTCTCTCTTCTGAGGGCGAGGTGGTTAGTAGCAATGTGCAGGTTATATATAAGGAACTACAGTGTGTAGAAATCAAAACAATGTGTTCATACACGTTCATTAATTTATTCCTATCTCAATGAACAGTTTACACAGTATACACGCAATTACGGCCCGTATGCAATGTAAGTCACTACCTAGTAGTTACTAGGTAGTGACTAGGTAGTGACTCACTAGCTAGTAGTTACTAGGTAGTGACTAGGCAGTGACTAGGTAGTGACTACTAGGTACTGGCTCCCAGCTAAATATACGGGTATTCAGTGTTGAAATTTATTGGATTTAGTTCTACTTTTTTAATTCTATTTTTAAGAATACTTTCAGGTTAAAATCATTTTCCTTCAATTCGAAAAATGTCAAATTAATTATTAAAAAATTCATAATTAATTCCAGCAGCGTCCAAAAATTACAGTTTTACCGTCAGAAAATTCTAAAAATAGGTACAAATCATTGGTTGGTCCTAAAAACATTTTTCTTCACGAAAATAGCAATTTAATATTCAAAATTCATAATTAATTCTAGCAGCGTCCAAAAATTACAGTTTTACCGTCAAAATTCTAAAAATAGGTACAAATCATTAGAAAGCTCGTTTAAAATTAATTTTTCTTCTTGACGAAAATTAGCAATTAAATATTCAAAATTCATAATTAATTCTAGCAGCGTCCAAAATTACAGTTTTACCATCAAAAAATTCTAAAAATAAACAAAATCATTGGTTGAAGCTCGTTTATTTTTTTTTTTTTCTGACGAAAATTAGCAATTTAATATTCAAAAATTCATAATTAATTTAGCAGCGTCCAAAATACGTTTTACCGTCAGAAAATTCTAAAGGTACAAATCATTGGTTGGAAGCTCGTTTAAAAATAAGTTTTTCTTCTTGATGAAAATTCGCAATTTAATATGGAAAATTCATAATTAATTCAAGCAGCGTCAAAATTACAGTTTTTGTCAGAAAATTCTAAAAATAGGTAAAATCATTGGTTGGCTTTAAAAATAATTTTTTTCTTCTTGACGAAAATTAGCAATTTAATATTCAAAATTCTTCATATTCTAGCAGCGTCAGTTTTACCGTCAAAAATTCTAAAAATAGGTACAAATCATTGGTAGAAAGCTCGTTTAAAAATAATTTTTTCTTCTTGGCGAAAATTAGAATTTTCTGACGGTAGCACTGTATTTTTTGGACGCTGCTAGAATTAATTATGAATTTTTGAAAATTTAATTGCTAATTTTCGTCAAGAAGAAAAAATTATTTCTGAACGAGCTTTCAGCCAATGATTTGTACCTATTTTTAGAATTTTCTGACGGTAAAACTGTAATTTTTGGACGCTGCTAGAATTAATTATGAATTTTTGAATATTAAATTGCTAATTTTCGTCAAGAAGAAAAAATTATTTTTAAACGAGCTTCCAACCAATGATTTGTACCTATTTTTAGAATTTTTTGATGGTAAAACTGTAATTTTTGGACGCTGCTAGAATTAATTATGAATTTTTGAATATTTAATTGCTAATTTTCGTCAAGAAGAAAAAATTATTTTTAAACGAGCTTTCTACCAATGATTTGTACCTATTTTTAGAATTTTTGACGGTAAACTATAATTTTTGGACGCTGCTAGAATTAATTATGAATTTTTGAATATTAAATTGCTAATTTTCGTCAAGAAGAAAAAATTATTTTTAAACGAGCTTCCAACCAATGATTTGTACCTATTTTTAGAATTTTCTGACGGTAAAACTGTAATTTTTGGACGCTGGAATTAATTATGAATTTTTAATAATTAATTTGTATTTTCGAATTGAAGGAAAATGATTTTAACCTGAAAGTATTCTTAAAAAATAGAATTAAAAAAGTAGAACTAAATCCAATAAATTTCAACACTGAATACCCGTATATTTAGCTGGAATTGAGCCTCTACCTAGTACCTAGTAGTCACTACCTAGTCACTACCTAGTCACTACCTAGTCACTACCTAGTAACTACTAGCTAGTGAGTCACTACCTAGTCACTACCTAGTAACTACTAGGTAGTGACTTACATTGCATACGGGCCGTAATCTGTGTACAATGTACAATATACAGATTACATGCATAGTGTGTATACAATGTACACTGTACATTGTATACACACTATGCATGTAATCTGTGTATTGTACAATGTACATTGTAAACGTTATGTACCTGGTCAGGTGTACTGTATAATGTACATTGTATACAAGCTATGTACCTGGTCAGGTGTACTGTATAATGTACATTGTATACAAGCTATGTACCTGGTCAGGTGTTCTGTGTAATGTACATTGTACACAAGCTATGTACCTGGTCAGGTGTTCTGTGTAATGTACATTGTATACAAGCTATGTACCTGGTCAGGTGTACTGTACAATGTACAGTGTATACAATCTATGTACCTGGTCAGGTGTACTGTATAATGTACATTGTATAGAAGCTATGTACCTGGTCAGGTGTGGGGTACAATGTACATTGTACACAAGCTATGTACCTGGTCAGGTGTTCTATGTAATGTACATTGTATACAAGCTATGTACCTGGTCAGGTGTTCTGTGTAATGTACATTGTATACAAGCTTTGTACCTGGTCAGGTGTTCTATGTAATGTACATTGTATACAAGCTATGTACCTGGTCAGGTGTTCTGTGTAATGTACATTGTATACAAGCTATGTACCTGGTCAGGTGTACTGTATAATGTACATTGTATAGAAGCTATGTACCTGGTCAGGTGTGGGGTACAATGTACATTGTACACAAGCTATGTACCTGGTCAGGTGTTCTATGTAATGTACATTGTATACAAGCTATGTACCTGGTCAGGTGTTCTGTGTAATGTACATTGTATACAAGCTTTGTACCTGGTCAGGTGTTCTGTGTAATGTACATTGTATAGAAGCTATGTACCTGGTCAGGTGTTCTGTGTAATGTACATTGTATACAAGCTATGTACCTGGTCAGGAGTTCTGTGTAATGTACATTGTATACAAGCTATGTACCTGGTCAGGTGTTCTGTGTAATGTACATTATATACAAGCTATGTACCTGGTCAGGTGTTCTGTGTAGTGTACATTGTATACAAGCTATGTACCTGGTCAGGTGTACTGTACAATGCACATTGTATACAAGCTGTGTACCTGGTCAGGTGTACTGTACAATGTACATTGTATAGAAGCTATGTACCTGGTCAGGTGTACTGTATAATGTACATTGTATACAAGCTATGTACCTGGTCAGGTGTTCTGTGTAATGTACATTGTATAGAAGCTATGTACCTGGTCAGGTGTACTGTATAATGTACATTGTATACAAGCTATGTACCTGGTCAGGTGTTCTGTGTAATGTACATTGTATACAAGCTATGTACCTGGTCAGGTGTATTGTACATTGTACATTGTATACAAGCTATGTACCTGGTCAGGTGTTCTGTGTATTGTACAATGTATACAAGCTATGTACCTGGTCAGGTGTTCTGTGTAATGTACATTGTACACAAGCTATGTACCTGGTCAGGTGTTCTGTGTAATGTACATTGTATACAAGCTATGTACCTGGTTCTGTGTATTGTACAATGTATACACTATACAAGCTATGTACCTGGTCAGGTGTGGGGTAGGTGCTGGTTTGGTAGAACTCCTCCAGGACCCTCCTAGTACTCTCCTTGTACGTGTACAGTTTCTTCTCTCCGTTCCATACCGTCACAGGGAAAGGGTACTTCAGCCGCAGTCGGTACCTGCAGAGTGCAGTGGTATTAGTGAGTGGTACTGGTGCTGTGTGGATACGTAGAAGTGGGACAGAGAGGTTGTAAAACGCCGGATAAACTGAAAACCACTTGAATTGGCTCAGATACAATAAGACAATACACCAATATTATTTGTTTTACGATTTAGAAAAGAGTCGGAAATACTGGTTACTGACCTGTCAACTGCGTTGGGTGCCTTTCCCTTCTTCTGTTTAGCGAAGTTGTAGACCGCTGAAAGCCACAGTTCCTGCAGCATGTCGTGGTATTGGGAAGAGAAGTGGTTCTTGGCTATCACCTCCATCACCAGCTTGTAGTCCTTCGCTTTTTCTGCTTCCTAGAGAGTGGGTTTAGTCAATGATTCTCTGAAGATATTAGGTGCTACGACGAGTGGTGTCAAGAGAATGAAACCCATTTGATTGAGAGGTCAGGTTCTCGTTTATCAGAGTGATATAAACATATAAGAAAAGTTGACATAAAAACTAACTGAACCATTACCTGGATCATCTTGACAAGGTTCTCTTGTTCCCCAGAATACAATTCCTCTCCCTGGAATTGCTGGAACTCGGCGGTTGCATGATATGACACCGAGTGGTGGTCTGACAGGTGAAAGTTTTCCTTGCCCTCCCCTGCCATGTAATGTCCTATGCCCGGTGACATGGAATGGTCTCCAGCATTGATTGGTGACATAGCATCTGACATGCTCGGTGACCCAGCATGGTCTCTGGGAGTTACAGTTGGAGATGCGCAGTCTGTGCTGTGATCGCTTGCGGAGTAGCTACATTCCTCAGGCACGGGGTACTGATCTGGATCTTCCTTTACATTCTGCCAAACGTTGAAAGGGAAGGAGCTGTCGACCCCCAACTCTTGGGGGTAGAAGAAGGGGGCAAAGGAGGCCGGGGGTTGCTCCCCCTGGTAGTCCAACTCAGGCTTCACCTTGTGCTCGGGAGTGTAGCAGGATGGGTGATCTGAGTTCCTTGTCTGATAGGAGTAACCGGGAGGAAGGTTGTTGGAGATGGTTGGATACGATGGATGGTTGTTCCGTGGGACTGCAGAATGGCTGTCACCTCTATGTTTGTTCGCACAATCTCTGTTTCTGTGCTTGTCCCCCTGGCCGCAGTGACCTGAGTACTTGTGCTCCTGGTTCGTAGAACGGCTGTCAGACTGCTGAGTAGAACGGCTGTCAGGGTGTTTGGCTGGGTAGAAGTGGAAGGGTGGTGGAGGTGTTTGGATTGTGTAGCTAGGACAATACGTTCCTTCCACTGTAGTGTTCCCTGCAGAATGTTACAACAAATTAAATCGCCCGACAAATGATTCGAATTCCTAGCGCTTGCAATAAAACGGAGAGGAGAAAATGCTAGCATTCTTGTTCCTATACGATGAACATTGTGCATTGTGCCTGCATATTATAGCTGAATTCATAATTGATGCTAATTATTCATTTCACATCATTTGTAACATATTCCTCGAATGAATATGAGGGAAATATGCAATGGTCTGAATTGGCAAATCAAAGGAAAAAGAGTTTTTCCGTAACTTACCGATGAAGTAGTTGGAGATGTAGACGTTTTGTTCTGGCTGGTGGTTGGAAGAAGCACCAGCTGGCAGCAGATGAGGGTTGCACTTGTAGTACATGTTGTTGAAGTTAAACTCCATAACGAGAGAACTGAGCGATGTAGGAGGAGGTTGTGGCAGTGCTTTATATCCACCTGGTAATGAGGGGGGATCCGATAGTCAGCCACCACTGACATCGGAGAGTGGAAGTGAGACATGCATCACTCCACATGCTCCTGTGGAATCGTCATCCGAGATAAGGGAAATCCGACACGTCACTGATCATATTCTTACGTAGTATCTCATTGCTGAGACGTGTAATTGTAAACATGAAACGTCATCAGGTTCCAAATTCAATTTCACCTTTTTACGTTACACGGAAGTGGAGCTCAAACAAAAACACATCCAGGTGAAATATGAAATATCGTCGATAAATTACTAGTGCCATGAAGATCGGTTCAGTTTCCCATTTAAATTTTAAACGAGAGCCTTCATCAGGGGGCTGGCAAGCCCCCCGCGGCGGTTTGCGAGCCCGAGGGCCCGAAGGGCCCGAGGGCGAGCATTGGACGGCGGACCTAACAGTGCGAGGGCCGAAGGCCCGAGCGCGAGCCCGAGGACCCGAAGGGTCCGAGGGCGAGCATTGGACGGCGGACCTTACAGTGCGAGGGCCGAAGGCCCGAGCGCGAGCCCGAGGACCCGAAGGGTCCGAGGGCGAGCATTGAACGGCAATCCTTACAGTACACGAGCTTCCGGACATCGGAAGTGAGTTTTGTTAACTTTGCTTGCCAGCCCCCAACTATATGTTTTCATGGATTGGCCATATTTCACGTTAAAATTTGAGTAAGTTCCCGTTGCCGAAATTGCACCAAAATTTGAACATCGCATGTTTAGAGGTCAAAGGTGCAACTGTCAAAATTTCAGATTGATTGGATTAAAAAAGGCCGAGATATTACAACTTGAATATTGCCAAAATCGAGGGTGTTCTTGTTAAATAGGGTTACGACCATATATATACACATATATGTATATACATCAGGGGGCTGGCAAGCCCCCCGCGGCGGTTTGCGAGCCCGAGGGCCCGAAGGGCCCGAGGGCGAGCATTGGACGGCGAACCTAACAGTGCGAGGGCCGAAGGCCCGAGCTGCGAGCCCGAGGACCCGAAGGGTCCGAGGGCGAGCATTGGACGGCGATTCTAACGAGAGAAATCTAATGTTTTTCCCCTCATTTCACGAAGAAATTTGGGCAATTTCCCGTTATTGGATTTCCACCAAAATCTATACGTCGCATGTTTGAGGGTCAAAGGTGCAACTGTCAAAATTTCAGATCGATTGGATAAAAAATGACCAAGTTATAACAACTTATTCACACCGAAATCGTACACGCGATGCGTACGCATCGCTGCGCTTGCCAGCCCCCAACTATATGTTTTCATGGATTCGCCGAATTTCAAAAATTTTTACGGTAAATTGAGTTTCCGCGCCTTCGCTGTGCGCGCGCTCGGAGTTTAAAATTTGAGATCAATTCGTTCAGAAATGGCTGAGTTATAACTACTTGAAATCGCCAAAATTGAGGGTGTTCTTGTTAAAAAGGGTTACGACGCTGATACATATACGAGAGATGACGCTTTTCGTGCAAGAAGTATACCCTATTTAAACGGCCATATCTCGGGAACGGTAAAAGATACAGAGCTCATCGACCCAGCGTTGGAAAGAAGAAGGATAGAACTTGCGAAAAATGCCCTTAAAAACTATTTTACGTCACGATAATGACGTCATAATGACGTCACAAAACTAAGCATTTCAAATGTTGATTTTCCCAAAAATGGGCGTTTTTCAACGCAATTTTTCGGTATGAAGCTTTCGAGATAGGAAAAAATGCTCCTCCTAGCGTGGAAAGGAAATTTAATGTACTTTTTAAAAATGTGGTTGAAAAGTTCTAAGCTCCCCAGCATCATTGAGATATATGCAATTGTTTGAAACACTTTGACACGAAAAAAAATCCCAAAAATGGCAAAACTTGTGAAGCTAGTGGAGAGAGAACGGGACAACCCCAGAACTTCATCTTTGGATATGTTGTCGGTCATAGTCCCAATTGTGTTAATGAATGGGTCTCAGATAGTAGCTTATCTAATTTTATGACGTAATTGTGACGTCATGAGTAATGCTAGGTAACGCGAATTTTTACGCGCGATTTGACGCCAAATTTCAATATCTGGGCACAGAAAAGGGTGATATTTTTCCCAAAACCAAAAAGGATTTGGTTGTGATGGTCCGCGGCGGTTTTAAGGCGTTCTTTACTGTAAAACCCATGATATGAGAAAGAACGCGACGGTTGAAACTGCCGCAACGGCACTTTCTTGATGCATTAATGTTACGTGAATGCTGTATATTGTGACGTTGCGGCAGTTCTGACCGTCGCGTTCTTTCTCATATCATGGGTTTTACAGTAAAGAACGCCTTAAAACCGCCGCGGACCATCACAACCAAATTTTGGTTTTGGGAAAATATATACAGATATATATACAGATATAGAGGTATATACATATAGAGAGACTTATTTTAGTGCAAGAAGTGTACCCTATTTAAACGGCGATATCTCGGGAACCATAAAGATACAGAGCTCATCGACCCAGCGTTGGAAAGAAAAAAGATAGAACTTGCCCTTAGTGACCTTAAAAACTATTTCACGTCATGATAATGACGTCATAATGACGTCACAAAACTAAGAATTTCAATGTCGATTTTCCCAAAAATAGGCGTTTTTCAACGCAATTTTTCGGTATGAAGCTTTCGAGATAGGAAAAAATGCTCCTCCTAGCGTAGAAAGGAAATTTAATGTACTTTTCAAAAATGTGGTCGAAAAGTTCTGGGCTCCCCAGCATCATTGAGATATATGCGATTGTTTGAAACACTTTGACACGAAAAAAACTCCAAAAACTGGCAAAACTTGTGAAGCTAGTGGAGAGAGAACGGGACCACCCCAGAACTTCATCTTTGGATATGTTGTCGGTCATAGTCCCAATTGTGTTAATGAATGGGTCTCAGATAGCTAATCTAATTTTATGACGTAATTGTGACGTCATGAGTAACGCGAGTTTTTACGCGTGATTTGACGCCAAATTTCAATATCTGGGCACAGAAAAAGGGTGATATTTTTTCCCAAAACCAAAAAGGATTTGGTTGTGATGGTCCGCGGCGGTTTTAAGGCGTTCTTTACTGTAAGTGTAAAACCCATGATATGAGAAAGAACGCGACGGTTAAAACTGCCGCAACGGCACTTTTTCGAAGTATTAAAGTTACGTGAATGCTGTACATTTTGAAGTGACTTACTGATTACTCCATGTTACGGAGCCTTATTTTGCGCGCGCAAGCGCGCCTCTTCAGAGAAGAGGCTTTTCTACGAAAAGCGCGCGGCGCAAGCGCGAACAAACAGGGACACGTAACATGTGGTAAGAAGTGACGTTGCAGCAGTTATAACCGTCGCGTTCTTTCTCATATCATGGGTTTTACAGTAAAGAACGCCTTAAAACCGCCGCGGACCATCACAACCAAATCCTTTTTGGTTTTGGGAAAATTATCAATGTCTTAGTCTAATTCTATGAATATCATAATATGAATTACTAATAGTAATAAGCGCATTGAGCGCTGTTAGGTGACAGGGTTATGTTTTTAGGGTTTGCTATGCTAGGGTAATGTTAGGTTACTATTAGTGTTATGGCAAGGAGGGGGGGCAACCTCCAATTCCATAAACCCCCGGTGGATGTCGAAAAATGGCAAATGGGGGTTTTAATTTTTGGGGGGCTCATGCTGTTTTATGATTGATCTTATTCACGATTTTTGGCTTTTTTACGGAATGGTACCAATTTTTGCTGAAGATTTTCGGCCCTTTTCTGAAATGGCACCATTTTGTTCAGTATTTTTGGCAATTTTTCATTATTGGAAAATGGTAGCATTGGCAATTTTTCATTATTGGAAAATGGTAGCATTGGCTCTACTGAAATGGTACCTGTTTTTTGTTGAAGATTTTCGACCGATTTCCGAGATGTACCATTTTTGTTATGGATTTTCGGCCCTTTTCTGAAAAATAACCATTTCAAAAAAGGGCCAAAAATCGTCAACAAAATATGGTAACATTTCAGAAAAGGGTTGGAAATCGCAAAGAAAGAAGGTACCAATACCATTTCAAAAAAAGGGCCAAAAATCGTAAACAAAGGGTACCATTTTTTGTTTACGATTTTTGGCCCTTTAATGAAATGGTACCTTTTTTGTTTGCGATTTTCAACTCTTTCTGAAATGGTACCATATTTTGTTGCGAATTTACGAACCTTTTCCGAAATGGTACCAATTTTGGCCCTTTTCTGAAATGTTGAATGTTGATGATTCCGACCCTTTCTAGAAATAGAATGATACCAATACCATTCTTTGGAATTGGAGATTTTTGGCTTAATTTTTCACCCTTTCACTTTCGGTTTCTTCGAGTTCGATTGTTAGTTTAAAACTGGCTTTAAAATTGAGCAAGGATAGCAAGAATTACACATTTAAACCATAATTGAGCCATTTTTCTTAGAAATTTTGATTTTTTCGGAAATTTAATTGGTACCTAGTAAAGTAAATCCCCAAGTGGATATCGAAAAAGGCAAATGGGGCCGGTTTATTGGGTACGTCTCCCATGTAAACGGGAGCCTTCATTATCTATGACAATGACGTCACTCAGAAAAATATAATTAAGCGCACCTAGCGCTTTAAGCATAATTAGGGTTAGGGTTCTGATTAGGGTCAGGATTTGTTAGGTTCAGGGTTAGGATTAAGGTTAGGGTTTTGGTTAGGGCAATGGTTAGGTTTAGGATACAGAAAAATTGACGTTTAGATCTGTGACGTCACTCAGAGCCGTTTATATGGGAGAGATACCGTTCTGCCCTCCACCCCTGAAGGCTACGGTTATGGTATGGTAAATGTTTATAGGTTAGGGTTATGATTTTTTATAATTTTTAAAGAGTTAGCATTTTAGGTTTAGCATTATGATTAAGCATAGGCAGTAGGTAACCCAGGGTAAGTGTAACTACCGTGATTTTTTAAAGGTTTGCATTTTAGGTTAAGCATAGGTAACCCAGGGTGACTTTGCTAAACACGTATATATCCCTGTTTGCGTTGCGCGGCCCGCACACACACCTATGCGGGCTTGTTCTAACCAGATCTCTCGCGCCTTGCCTTTCGTGACGACGCGACACCCCTGGTTAAACTTAAAGGTCCTGGATAAGGCAAGCGCTGTCAGACGTTGTCTGACGCCTTCGGCGGGCGCTTGTCTGGCGTTGACAGACCCTCTCGAGAATCAGCGCCGCGCGCGCGGCGCTGATTCTCTGATTCTCAGCCAGCCGCTTCGCGGCTGGCGTCAGTTGCCAGACGTTGCCTGGCCCCTCCGCGCCCAAACTCGAAGAGTCTGGCATGGCATTGCCAGACCTTTTCCTAAGCCCGCATAGGTGTGTGTACGCGCCGCGCGCTTCCCTACGTTCTGAGGAAGCGCGCCGCGCGACGATAACTATAACAGGGATATACGCGTTTAGCTAGCCAGACGTTGCCTGCCCCATATTTTTTTCACGACTCTGCGAGTACAGTCGGGGCGCGCGCGCGAGGGGGCCAGGCAACGCCTGGCAAGGCGTCAGCGGGTCATACAATTACATCGTACGACAAGCGGGCGCGCGCGTTGTCAGACGTTATACTTATCTGACCCCTTCGGCGGGGGCGCGCGCGTCCGCCGAATGTCAGACAACGTCTGACAAGGCGTTGCCTGGCCCCCTGCGCGCGCCCCGACTTGCAGAGTCTTCCTAAGCCCGCATAGATGTGTGTACGCGCGCGGCGCTACCCTGTTCTGGGGAAGCGCGCCGCGCAATGCAGACAGGGATATACGTGTTTAGCAACGCAGAGTCGGGGCAGGCAGCGTCTGGCAATTGGCAAATTAAAAAAGCATAAGTGCGTGACTGCGTGGCGCTTCCCTGAGGAAGCGCAACGAAAACAGGTATGTCTCCCATGGTAACGCCTCTGAATGACGTTTCAGATGATTATCGTCAATTTTTCTGTATCCTAAACCTAACCATTGCCCTAACCAAAACTCTAACCTAACCCTGAACCTAACAAATCCTGACCCTAACCTTAATGCTCAAAGCGCTAGATGCGCTTAATTATAATTTTCTGAGTGACGTCATTGTCATAGATAATGAAGGCTTCCGTTAACATGGGAGACGCACCCGAAAACAAGGATAGTCGTGTTTAGAAACTTTCCCTCAGAAGGCCAACTGGCCAAGGGCAGGCGAAAGTATATCATACCGGGTAGCGGCAAGTCTCCCATATAAACGGGAGCCTTCATTATCTATGACAATGACGTCACTCAGAAAAATATAATTAAGCGCATCTAGCGCTTTAAGCAGTAAGGTTAGGGTTCTGGTTAGGGCCAGGATTTGTTAGGTTTAGGATAAGGATTAAGGTTAGGGTTTTGGTTAAGGCTATGGTTAGGTTTAGGATACAGAAAAATTGACCTTTAGATCTGTGACGTCACTCAGAGCCGTTTATATGGGAGACATACCCGGGTAGCAAATTGAAATATCAGTATCACCAATGGCGCTAATGGAGATCCCTTGGTAGTGGTACCAATGGTGATGGCTGAAATGGCACAAATGGTATAGTTATACTTAATCTTATACCCTATCAGTATCGCAAATGGTACCATTGAAATTGAATTTGACGATCACCATTGGTACCATTTGTCCATTTGCGATCGCCATTGGATGCCAATGTGCAATGGAACCATTTACATGGTGCCAATGGCACCATAAAGAAGCGATACTTAAGTCGAGATCGCCATAAGAGGGGCGTGGCACCAATAGCACCAATGCCATGGGCGACAATGATGCCATTGGTGCCATAAAATGGCGCCATTGGCACCATGACCAATGGTGCCATTTAAAATTAAATAACGAAATGGTGCCATTGGCACCAATGGAAAATTTGGCACCATTGAACGTATTGGTACCAATGGTGCCATTGGCACCATTAAAATGGCACTAATGGTGCCATTGGCGCCGATGCCGTTGGCAATGATTCCAATGGTGAGACTAAGTCTAATGGCGGCATTTTAAATTGCGCCATTGGTACCATAGGTGCCAATGGCACTATTATTTCCATTGGCACCATTAGTGCCATTTTAATGGCGCCAATGGCACCATTGGTTGCAATAGAACCAATGGCACCATTGATGGCATTTAAATGGTGCCAATGGCATAAATGGTAGTACCATTTGTGCCATTGGCACCATTAGTGCCATTTTAATGGTGCCAATGGCACCATTGGTGCCAATGGTTGCAATAGAACCAATGGCACCATTGATGGCATTGAAATGGTGCCAATGGCACAAATGGTAGTACCATTTGTACTATTGGTACCAATAAGTCCAATGGTGCCAAATGTCCCATTGTTGCCAATGGCACCATTTTTGCCATTTAAATGGCACCCAGGCACCATTGCTACCATGTTGGTGACAATAGCAACATTGTTACTATTGGCGCCAATGGCCCCATTGTCGCCAATGGTACCATCGGTGCCACTCCCCTCTCATGGCGATCTTGTTTTAGTATCGCTTCTTAATGGCACCATTTGAATGGTTCCATTGGCATCCAATGTCGATCGCCAATGGTACCAATGGCGATAGGGTGCACCATTGGTGCTGTTTCAGCCATCGCCGTTGGTACCAATGGATCTCCATTGGTTCCATCTAGTGGGACCATTGGCGATATGTGCTACCCGGTATGACACTTTCGCCGACGGACGTTGCCCGTCTATTTCGTCTGAGGTAGGATAAGTCAAGTAATAGTACTAGCCATTCAGTCATAAGAAATAGACGGGCAACGTCCGTCGTCCGTGGATACGCAATATTATCCCAAGAGGGGGGGGTCGGGGTTTGAATAATTCAAATTGGGGGAGGGAAGAGGTTAAAAATGGCCAAAAATTGTTAAACGCAATACGTCAACGATCCCTTACATTTCATAACAGATAAGAATAATAAAAAATGTGATTTATTCTTGATTCAATTTGAATAATCAAATTCAACAATGCTTTGAACACATTTTGTATCTAAATTCGTCACACAATTACAATATGCAGATTATAATTGTGAACCTGTAAGTTGTTCAATGTTCACTGTCCCGGAAGAAGAAAATACTGTAATCTTGAAAATTCTGCCCAAATAAACATCAAAATGATTAGGTCCGTTAACCGACCACCTTTTATAAATAAAAGATTAAAATATGTAGTTGTACTTTTCAGTTTTGGTACAGCCTGATGACTGGTTAAACTTTAAAGTGGGCCCAGTTAAATTAAAGTTGTTAAATTTCAGACAAGTGTCAGAGTACAAAATTCTTTTCAATTGATTTGAAAATGAAAGACCTACCGAAACGCAATTACGGTTGTATCAAGTTAAATAAAGTCAGGTATAAGAATGTAACCATTTTATGATCATGATGGGGATCGTTCACATATTACGTAATCAATCTTTGGCCGATTTTAAGCGCTCCCTCCCCCTCGTAATCAAGTTTACAGTAGTTGTGTTTGTTTCACCACAATGGAGGTAAGCTAATTAAGTCTTCTTCAATAGCTAGAACTACATTATTGAAGAAGACTTTCTTTCACCCGAGTTAAAGACTCTATTCTGGATGGTATGGTGGCTCAACTCAAGGGTAGTGTGCCTGTGTGACCCAAAGACCTGGTTCGCCAATATATGTTTGTTACAATAACATGTAACGTATTCTTAATCCTTCGGAAACCCCCCTCCCCTTAGGTGATTACGTAAATACGTAATATTATGTGAACGATCCCAATATCAACCAAGGAACTGGCAGATCTTTCAAGTAATTTCTAGAAGATTTGGTCCAAAGGCCAGTTGAAATGGCTAAAAATAATGGCTAAAACTCTAAAAAGTTGGCTACATTAGGGCTGATAACGTACATGATGGTACTTTCACATACTTTGAAGTAAAACTTGAATTCGCATCACAGTTCAATTGTGATTTGTGTGGAAAAATCCACTCATTTTCGAGCAGCACTATGACGCATAAACTCAAGAACTCCACAAAGATATTCATGTCTATTTCAAATTCTAAAACGTATTTGAAAGCGACGGTTACTTTTAGAAACATAGCATATTTGTGGAGCAAATAAAACTGCAAGATTATAAACCAGTTCTAAGTTCATCACGGAATTGAAATTATGATAATTCCAATTCACGGGGAGGATTTGATTTACTGTTTTAAGCTGATGGCATGACATCAGGGATTACTGATTTCGTGTCAAGGAATACTTTTCCTTCTATTTGGATCAATTTTCTCCGAATCTGATCGGTTCTCCACTTCTTTCACTCGCTTTGACTTAGCTCTTCTGTTCTGAAACCATATCTTGACCTGAAGTTTCAATGGAATTATTCATATTGAAAATATTGAGTTGGAAAAGCTCAGAGAATTTCAATTCTTGTGAAAAGTAAAAACCATTCAGTTTTCAGACAAATTGAATTTGAGAAAAAAAAAAACGATGAAAAAGAATTCAAAACAGGCGTTTCAGAAGCAAGATGTTGTAAGGCAG